>ML211827.1:0-11166 GCA_004369055.1 Polyporus arcularius HHB13444
ACATTCATGACATAGACCGGCGGTTCCTGTCGACGAGTACATACATGGGGGCGGGCCGCCGAGACGCTCCATCCGACACCGGGGAGCCTCTTCGACCTCTCCACTGGAGAATGACGCACCGGTGTCAGACCTGAGACAGTCGGGGACGCGACACGAGCCTCGCATATAGTACCAGTACAGTACTCACCTCATGACCAGACTGCATGCACATGTCGAACAATCGTCCTTTACAGCTGTTTGCATAACGATAGGCCCCTCGCGAACTGTGTACATACAGTCGGTTAGTGGCGGGGTTCGTACTTTTGAGGCTTCTCGTTGCATCTCATCCCTACTCACTTACTCATCACTTATTCTTTTTCCAAGTCCGCTTAAGCGGCAGTGTGTGTAAACAGTGCGGAGGGGCCTATCGTTATGCAAACGGCTGTAAGCTCTATCCTCCGAGCTCCATCCTCCATCCAGCCTGAGAGCGGCGCCCCAATCACTCTCCGCACGCACGCGTCGTGTCTCCACCCCGGGGCCCGGGTCCCGAGCCCGACGCCATCCCAAAGCAAGGAACAGAGAACAACGTACGTACTCCATGGAGCGAGCCACCAAATCGTTGCCAATGCCAACTAACCTCGCAATGATGGCAGCCACAACTCCAGTCTCCAGTCTCCATCCGTCGAGGCTAACGCTCGCGGGGTCGCCTTTGGTCGCGCAGCGAACCTGAATATAATTGCGAATTTCTGCTAGCCTCTAGGGCGAGCCACGGGCCACGGCCCACGTCGAGTGCTAAAGTGTGATGGGTGATGGGTGATCCGAGGGACGTCGGGGCGACCACAGCGCGGAGAGCTGGCCGTTAGACTATCGAGCAGCCCTGAGGCCTGAAAGCTTACGAGGTTGGGAGGATGGTAGGATGGGAGGATGGCGGGATGGCGGGATGTCCTTGTTTGATGCGCCATTGCGCCTCCAGCCTCGCCGCTTCGGGCTAGGGACCGGGTCAGACGACCTGGACAAAAGACACGAACCTGGTCGTGTAAGACTCCAAGCTCCAAGCTCCACGGAGCAGACAGACTGACAACCGACAAGTGATGACAGACAGCGAGAGATCCGAGAGCGTTGGGCGTTGGGCGAAGACGAGCCTGGGGTGCATATGGTCGCGTGCAACGTGTTCCGCGCGTTCCCCAGCACTTGACGCGTCCACGGTCCGTCGGTGGCACTGGGTACAATTGCATCCACTGACCAGCCTGAGACGGAGGAGGTGACAAGCCTGAGGGTCGGCAAAGGAGCTGCACAGGACGCGCTTAGAAGTTAGCACTCGAAGTAAGATGTGACACACTGACAAGCTTGACACAGCGCCCCGCCGTACGTCGTCCGCAATACCTCGTGTCTCGTGCCCAACTCCGGAGCCCGAACACAATCAACACATTCAAGAGCGCACTCACCCTGACGGTCCCTAGGTGCAGCCGGCGCGCCGAAGTCTACGAGCCTGAGAGACGAGCGAGCGAGGTGTTTCAACATTCGAGTTGTCATTCAATGCGTTGTCATGCCCGGAGAACTAGGAACTGCGAGCTGCGAGCATCAGCAACGTGCACGAGTACGTACCTGTGGCCGCCTCCGGCTGACACCGACAGGGGTGGTTCGACAACGCGAGCGGAGAGTCGAGGACGGCGCAGAGCGGACCAGTCGGGAGGACAGACGTGGTGATCGCGATGTCACAAAACTTCCAGCTCAAGCCTCGAGGAACGTGCGCGGCGGCGCAACCCCCGCCTTCGCCAGTCGACGTCAAGCCCTCCTCCCGCAATTTTTCTGCACACTTTCCAAGTTTCAGCCACCCACTGCCAGCCTCCTCGTCGATCGTCCCGACTCCCGTCCCGACTCCCGACCCGAACACCCGACGTCGAGCCCGATCGGGGCAGAGGGTGGCGTTGCCATCTCCATCCCCATCTCCTCCGCAAAGTCGCAAACGGCCCGCCCCCGTGGCACCGTGCAATTTGACCGCCTTCGATCGTGTTTCACCTTCTTTTCGACTTTTCGTTCGATCTTTCGATCTTGCGGGCCGGCGCTGGGGGCGGCGTCCTGCCTGCTTTGGGGACGGAGATTTGCTCCCGGCGGCTCGCGTGCGACGGGCGGCGTGCGGCGTGGGGGTCCCCAACGATCCCTCGGCCTCGGCCTCGATGTTCGTCACACCGACACCCCACAGCGCCTTCCACTCGCCTGGCAACGCGTGTGTGGCCACCACCACGGGCAGAGAGCGGAGAGCGGAGAGAAGCTCTGGGAACGCGTCGCGCGACGAGAACAAGGCGTGTGCCCGCGTCAGACACAGACTCAGAGACACAGAACAAGACAAGACCGTGCGAGCGTGCGTTATGATAACGTCATGCAAGGGTGATCTCGACGCCCCGAGGTTATTGTCTTCGCGTAGCAAAGGTCCGAGCGTCGAGCGTCGAGCGGTGCGAGGGCGGGTGACCACTGACAAAGGTTCAGAGAAGAACTTGTGCCCTCATCAGCGCTGCGCTGTGCACCCCATCAAGCCGACGTTCTTCCCAATCCGGAGGGAAAAGCCTGCGGGGTGGCATCTTGCATGCACCCATATCGGGACGGCGTTGTGTAACTTGTTGTCTCTGACTCGCGATTACTTAGTCGCGCGGTGCGGTTCTGCGAAGCCCGCGCAGAAGCAGAAGCAGCAGAAGCCCGGCCAGTTACTGTAATGCGTCAATCTGTTGTAATCTTGTAATCTGGGACGAGAATGGTTGCATGGCGACGGCGCGGGAGCTTCAGTCTACAGTCTGGCGGGAGAAGAGAAGGGAAGCTCCCGGGAGTCGCTCGATATCGACGGAGGGGGAAGAGATGAGCTCGCCGTTCGTTAATGGCTGTGCATTAGTACGAGAGCGACGAGCGACGACGGGGAGCACTCGAGGCTCGAGGCTCGGAGTGAGTTCCCTGACGCGACGAGCACCCGCCCTCATCTGGATATGTTGACGTCGAAGACATGTATACCGAACGCGTCTTGATTAGACTGCACCGACGCGCGAGCTTGAGCCTATTGTAGAGATCCGACGTCGGGTCCGCGGGGCATGCAGCGGTAGTATTTACAGTAGTGTGTGACGAGGACAGGGTCCTCGTCGCTCGAGAAGACCAAGCGTCGCGAGCATGTTCTGACATATCAAGGCCGCCCGCCGTTCAGGACGGCGATACCGGCCTGGCAGGTACGATGAACAAGTCTATGCATACGCAACCTACGTCTGAACGGATATCGATCGTGATAACTTATGAGAAGGGCAACGAAGTGAGCTGAGATCCTACCTTGTCAACTATCCCCGGAGCAATTGCACTATATCGCGCATACTGCACACACCCTGACGAATTACTTACCTCAGGTGGCGGCACGCAGCGACGGTCAGGTTCGCGCGCGCCCAGGAGGCGCAAATGCGGGGACGCGGGCGGGGCGAACGCGGAGGATAGGGACTTACATGGCGACGAGCATGCCTGTGGCGGCGTCTGCGGCGTCTGCGTGCTTCCGGGCATGATCGTCGCAGCGTGAGCACCCACGGTAGGGCTAACTCTGAGATCTGACAGTAAGTGGCTCGAAGACCGCGGTCTGGCCAGTGGCCTGGGAGGTCGGGGATGACATGAGCATAACGCGGCACGCGCTGGTCGACCTGATTCCTGATTCCTGAAGCTAGCCCGAGGCGAGACGTCGGGCCAGAGGTCGCACAGTTGTCGACGCCCGGGGCGCGGTGACGAGTAACTTCAGGAGCACTGGCGAGCTGCAGTGCATCCAGCTGCAGCTGCAGGTGAATCAGATAGCGTGTGGGTGCGCGATGTGCGGGTGCGGGTGCGATAATCCATGGCCAGTTCCAGTTCCAGTTCCCGGGGCCTGTGCAAACCCCAATCACGGTTCCCCAGTGTGGAGCGAGAGCCGGAGAACAAAAGAGCGCAGCGCGTTCCTGGCACGGTGCGTCCACGTCGATATGTATGGGTGCCACCGCGCAAGCTTGTAATGCGTCCGGTGCTGTGCCACTCTCCAGGATGCTGAGATGGAAGACTGAAGCGGGGTAACGATGTGAGCAGCTCCCACCGCGAAGTGCCCGCTCCGGTGTCGACTGCAGAGACGTGATAGTGTGCGGGCGGTGGAGCGGATGCACGGATGCACGGACGGCGTCGCGTCTGAGGTCATCGCGAGCCTCGGGGACGCAACGCGGGGAAACTCGAGCGGGCGAGCTGAGCCTGAGCAGATCTGCCTGTCCCGATGGCCCGATGTGCCAGCCGCCGGAAGAGACGTCCCGAGGATGGGCAGATGGACGCAGATGGATGTGATTGTGGCACGGATAGCGTCGCGCACCCCTGCGAACCCCGGCTGGCTTCATTGCACGATACATTGCACCAGCTTCCTGCGACAAATGCAAATGCAGAGCTCGGGATGGAGACGACGTTGTGGAAAGCAGACACGAAGAGCGCGCGGGCTGGCAGCCAGCAAACCACGCCGGACATCACGCCCGGGTGGTGTGAAGAGGCCCCGGTGACGCGGTGTGAAGTGGCCTTGCGCGCCAGGACCGGCCGATCGCGATCTGCACATTAACCGCCGAAAACGCGTGCCCGGCGGGATATAACGAACGCCTTTCGCCCTCGGTTCGCCCTGCCCCGCCCCGCCGTCCTCGACGCCCTCGACGCCCTCGACGACGTCGGCATCTCTGCTTCACCCCCCATCGCTTACCCCGTCTCTGTACTCACGATGTTCGCCCAGTACTCCCCGCTCTTCACGTCCGGCCTGCTCTCCGAGAGCAACACCCCCTCCACCTCCCGCCGCCCCTCTCTCGAAATGCGCCCAAAGGATCCTCGCGAGAGCCTCCCCGTCGACGCCAGCATCGACAGCATCTACGAGTCTTCGACATCTACTCCCGAGTCCGACGCGCTCTTCCTCACCATCATGCCCTCCCGCCGTCGCGCACAGGCCGGCAACTCCTTCCTGTCTCTCGATCTTGCCGAGAGCCAGTCCATGCGCTCCATGAGCCTCCGACGCAAGGACACCATCACCACCCGCGCAACGACGCACTTTGGTCGCTCGGTGCCAGCCTCTCCCACCATGTCGTACGTCGCCTCATATTCCAGCGCTGCACGCCGCTCACCCGCACACAGTCCCCCCATGCCCTTTGCGTCCTTCTCCCACTTCGGCCCTGCTCCCCTCTCCCGCAAAAGTCTCATGCGCCACTCGTCGCGCGAAGGTCTCCCCGGTGCGAAGCCCGTCCCTTCATCCCAGCCCCCAGCTGTTCCGCAGAAGCGGTCACGGCCTTCCGACCTCTCCATCACTCTCTCGGCGTGCTTCTCGTCCCTCGCAGGTAGTTCATCATATTCGTGCCATCGTGCTGCCCACTCGGAGCCTTCCATCCTGTCCCCGATCTCTCCACTCCTGTCGCCCGAAGAGCGGTCGTACTTTGCCTTCTCGCCCTCGTCCTCGCCCCCCGCGACGATGACCTCGTTTCATTACTCGTTCGAAGAGCCCCCACACTCCGCACCCGTAGCGACGCCGCTCCAGGCGCGTCCGTCGATGCGCTCCACTGTTTCGGTCCGGACGCGTCAGGTCAACCGCTCCGCTGCCCTCGCGGCGTTGGAGGGCCGCGTACGGAAGCAGCGTCCGCGCTCGCGTCCGAGCAACTTCATGAGCATGAGCGACGACGAAGACGACCTGGACCTGGACGAGAACGACGCGCCTGTCACGTCGATGCCCGCTCCGCCTGCGCTGCTCGAGGTCTTGCACGAGGAGGAGGACGTCGTCGTTCCCTCGTTCGCTGTCAAGCGACTGTCATCCCCGCCGAGTTCCAAGAAGAGTCGCAGCCGTCGGGGGACGCTCGAGAGCCTCCTCACTCCCCTGGCGAACTTCATCGACTTCCGCGACGATGACGTCTCCCGGAGCTGGCCCAACTTCGTGTCAATCTCATGAGCTGCCACTCGCCCTCGCCCTCTCTCCTCCGCTCTGTCCTACAGCGTGGTCGTCTGGCGACTCCACGCGCGGTTGACCGCGCTCTATGCTGTATGCCCCGATCTATGGCTACGATTGTGCATATATGCGCACGCTCCCGCGTCGCCTCGCGCCGGCGTTGACTCGCCCGGACTTGACGTCCACCCCGCTCCGTCGCCCGTGCTATCTATGTGACTATATGCTACTGCTGGTTACACCTTAGGCTCCTTCTGCCTAATGCGCGCTGCGCCGTCAGCCGCGCTTCTGTGCATTTCTCAATGCCCGCTCCGCTGCATCATGCATGTACCGCACCCCCTAATCGCTCCCTTGTACATCATCATAATCCATCTTGCTTCTCGCTTCTCTCGCATCGCTTCGTCCTTTGTCTCTCTGCCTTTGTTTTTGCTTCGCTCTGATCTGGCATCGTTTCCGTTCCCGTTGCTCGTCGTCGCGGTGCATCATCCCCATCAGCATCAGCCGCGCACGTCTCTTCTTTCCTCGTTTCCCGTTTCCCGTTTCTTACATCTTTGCATCTTCCCACTTCATCGCATCGTGTACGAGTATCGCCCGCATTCATCCAGACTTTTTTTTTGACTTTCAATCTTCGGCCTCAGCCTCCGTCGTGTTCATCTGAACTCTTCATTGACTCTTGACGCGATCGCGCCTCTACATCCACATCCACATCCACATCTCCGTTCCGCCTCGGCTCGACTCGCATCTCGTCCACATGCAGTGTTACTGTACACCCCGCTCGCTCGCTCGTTCCGCATCCATACCTCGATCGCATCATGTGCATGGACTCCCAGCCTGACCGAGCTTATTCCCCTCCGTACCGTACCCGTGCTCTCACTGACTCTGACTCTGACTCTGCTTCGCATACCGTTCCGTCCCGTTACGCGTACGTGTACAACATCAACATATATCCCCCGCCCCGCCCTGTTCGCTCGTTGTATGTATGTACACACACACACACACACACACACCCTGTACAGTGTACGTGTCCTAGCTATGACGACTGCCCGAAAATACATGACGCTTGTTCCCTCCCGAACGCCGCCTGCTCGCGTGTCGGTGTCAACGCCGGGCTTCAAGGTTGCAAGCTTCAAATCTCGAGGACCTCAAGGTTCGCCGTGGGCGGGACGATGGGGTGGACGGCGACGCTCCCGCGGTTATATCGGTGAGTGCGCGAGTTGACATGTCTACAGTTGAGGACGTCTGCTGATGCGCATCCGCATCCGCACCCGTATTGCAGCCGCAGTTGCGACCGTGCACCGTGGACCGTGGACGCTGTGCCACGACAAGACCGGTCGGCGCACTGCTGATGGCCACGATGGCCACTGATGCCAGTGTGCGGAACATGCCACAGCTGCGAACTGTGGCCTGTGGACTGATCAGGCCCCAGGATCCAGTGGCATGTCAATGCTCGAGGATCGAGGATCAATATCAATGTCGTCGTCGGGGAACGCATAGCACGACAGGACACTGATGAATCATGATGACGGAGTCTGGCGGTTTGTCTGGTCGCCGGGGAGGCCGTCTGCGAAGAAAGGTGCGTGGCGGTCTGATGCATTGATGCGTGATGCGTGATGCGTGATGCATTGATGCGTCTGCGCGGGGCTTCCCGGATGTCTTTGGTGTGGACGGTGGACGGTGGAAGGACGGACGGGGCCTTTCGATGTGTCGTCTTGAATGGCGTGATGGCGTGAGGGAGTGCGTGGACGTGGACGCGAAGAGTGGGTGGACGTGGTCCGCCGGTGAAGAGTGTGAGTACCGAGTGCAGACGGTGTTGTTCTTGTTCCTCTTCCTCTTCTTCCTCCCTCGTGTTGAACGTTGGGCTCTGACAGCGGGCGCGCAGACACAGACTCAGACAGCCTCAGACAGGTTCGACCCTCGGACCTCGGGCGCAACTCGAGCTCTCCAGCATGTCCGCCGGCGAAGGACGCCAGTGAGTTCGTGAGGGTTATCATCGAGTTCCGAACGTTCATCGTTGTTGATTGTGCGAGTTGAATTGTGACAGCGGGCGTGTGCAGGCGAAGGGCTTGCGCGCGACTCGTCACTCGTGGTCCGCGTTCAACGGTGAGAGTTCGCAGCTCTACCCGACGTCTGGGAGTGCGCCTCGAGGACGAGACTTGGTGACTTGTGATGGGTGGACGCGCATGGGGCCCCAGAGTCCAGCCTGCAGGTGGGCTGCTGATCGGATCGCGGGGCGAACCGTCTTGTCTGAGAATTGACAGGCTCCCTCGACCTCTCGAGGTCATGGTTCGACACCTCGCCTCGCGTGCTCGGGCGTGGCTGCGCAAGTCCGTGTGTCTGTCCAGTGTCGGTGTACTCGTACCGTGCCGTCACGGACCACCGCCGCTCTACCTACCCTCGCCCGCTCCGCCCGAGAGATCGAAGCCGGACCAACTCTGGCGAGACGGGTGGTCGACTCGACGGCAGAGTTTCCGAGTAGCCCTCGGACGGGTCTGCATTTCATCGAGGTTAAGTTTGAGTTTGGCCGCTGGCGAGTGCCACGTATTGAGTTTGCACAGGTCGTCGCTATGCCAGCGAATCTCCGCCTCGCCCGCGGTTGGCCCTGCTCTCGACTGTCGAGCCTCGGTCCCCGTCGTACGATCCTTCCCGCAGGTGAGCCGTCAGCGATCGGATCGTGGGCAGCATGCTGAGCTTATCGACTCGTGGTACAGCACTCAAATCGAGCTGCCGACTCCGAGGACGGACGCAGTCGCGACTCGCCGCAGCGTCGTCCTTGGGGCCGTTCTACCTTCCACTCCTGGTCCGACCGAGCTCGGGCTTTGGGCTTTGGGCTTCGGGCTTCGGGCTGCGCAGAGGATAGAAGGACTCGCCCGTTTTGGAAAGTTGGCGGGGCGGGCTTCTAGGGAAGTGTTGGGCCTCAAGTTCCAACGCGCCACGTTATGCCAACGCGAGCGCACCATCCCATCCCAACTGGTGCCCCTGCGGACGGGGGTCGGACGGCGCGGCCACCCGAGACCGGGTCTCCCAGCAGACGGAAGCCCCCGTATATCCAGGGCGCTCTTTCGTCATGATGTAACTCTTGTGTTTTGTTCGTGGACCGCGACCGTATGCAGCTGCGCGGACTCGGAGGCGCATCAGCGCACGACATCCCGCCAATTCGGCATCCTCCCTGATGAGCTATATTAGTGTATGTACGAGTACAGCTCTCCGCACGTCTCTCGCCCCGACGGCGTTTGGATCGGCACCCATCACACCGTGGTCTCCGCTCTGCTCGGCTTCGTCAATTCCGTTGCGAGGGCTGGCCGCAGCTCCAGGCTCAGACCTCGATGGGGATAGGCCTGAGATCGGATGGTCGATGAATATTGCGAAGTTCTCTCTCGGTACGTCTTCATCATACTCTTACATTTGGTGTCGCGGCGCGCTAGGGGAACTTCTCTGACCCCGGTCTGCGGCGGGCATGCCTTACTGCTAGTGTGCAAGTGTTCCCGAACTCTAGGTTTTCACTCGTAAACATACGGACCGGCGCTGACCTTGCCTTATCCGCAGACAATGGCGCTTGCGACCGAGCATTGGACGAAGATGATGTTGAGCTCAGCCGGTGTGTGTACTCGTACATGGTTACCGCGAGATGGTGGTTATTTCTGAAGGTCAAGGGGAAAGATCAATGAATTAGGAACGCACTTACTTACGAAGAAGTCCCACGACAATCTACTTACTACAAGACCTCTCCTATATCATCTCATTATTGTAGAAAACGTGCCTTCCTGAAGAAACGCCCGAAGCATGTCCAACTTGTGGCGGGTAAGCAAGAGTCAGCGCAGTCAAGCCCGCCATCGCGCCCAACCGCAGAGTGTCGTTGCCTAACTCAAGCCCGCCATCTACGAGCGTAAGGATCTGCCTGCGGTGCGAGGTCGTACTTGGGCCACTGAACCGTCTGGTTCGGAATGCCGTTCAGATCCAAGGTTGCGGTGAACTGAATGACGAAGTCCGTGACCTCGCTCGGAACGAAGAGCGGCGGAATGGAATCGCTGAGGTGGCCGCCGAAGGCAGAGATGTACTTGTTCACCCACTTCAAGGCGAGACGCTCTGCATAATTTATCATAGCGTGCGATCAGTTCTCGTATGGAACCAAGAGTGGACGTGTTCGCGCCCACGGTCATGTAAGCCCAGGTTTCCGACGCCGGCTTCCTTTATTTCCTTTCCACCTAGGAAGCCAAATGCTACCAAACAGAGTCAGTCTTCGAAGTCAAAGACCTCGGAATATTTGACGTACTGTTGAGGCGGTGATTGAAAACAACGTAAATGACAGGCTGCTTGCTGGCGATGGACCGAGTGACGAGGGCGTCTCCGAGAAATCTGCTCAGTATCCAAGTCAATATGAATGGTGATCGTCCATTGTTGACGATGACGACGCACTTAACAGAAGAACCAGTTGCGAAGCCACCTAGAAGGACGGAGTTGGCGGCGAGATTCGAGTGATAGTTCCGAAAGAATGAGCTTCCTTACCACCGTAGATAGACTGCAGGCACAACGCATATCTGATCAGCAGAGGTCACAATCGCGACATACAACAACACGGCGAGGACTCACAAAAGAGACCGGCAGCTTTGCATTGGGCGGCGTCCCACAAGGAATTTGCACGGTAACGCCGAGACCTGAAAGAGAAACCTCGAGTCAGATCTAAACATTCGCGCTCAGCACTTGGATCGGGGCATACAGTCTTCATCTTGTGGGACGTCAGGCCCTGTGCCGGTGGCCGCTGGAAGATATGCTCCCATGTCTTGCAGCATCTCAACGGGCATATCCTTACGAATGCCGGGGTTAATCTGTATGCATTGTGTCGCCGGCTGAGTCGCGTTGATCGTCCCGTTGTATCCGAGTATCGGCTTCGGAAGGCGAAGACGGAGGTCGCCAACCCTGGATACGGAAAACGGCCAATGAGCGGGGCACGGGCGACACGGTGGAGACGGCCGGGCTGAGCTGGGAGAGACCTGGGCTATCGCTGTGCTCCGAGGTCGTGGTCGTAGAACCTGCCGTCCTGCTACGTACATGCAGACGCTAAGTACCTACTCGGCTACTGGGAGATCATGTGACTACCGACATCCACTACTCCATGTGCCCCCCTCCAACATAGCGACGTCCTCGTCGCGCATAGAGAAACATAGCTGACTGTAACAATACGAAAGTGCTGGGAAGGGGAGGGATACTGAAACTGCTGGGAGGATCTGTGACTGGGGAATATGCAATGAGAAAGC
>ML211828.1:0-11098 GCA_004369055.1 Polyporus arcularius HHB13444
CGGAGCAGGTGGGAACAACTCTCGTAGGGATACACTATCGGAGCTTTGTTCTAGGGATTTCTTTATCTGGCGGCCTGTGTGCTTCCACCGAGATGTCTGCCCTACCTCCGAGAAGTCGCTAACTGCGCAAAAGTTCGACTACAGCGGTGCCGCCGAGTCCCCGCTAGCGAGCAGCACCATCAGACGTGTTGTGCGATCTACGCCGAGTCTTACCTGTGACGGATTGGCTGATGCATTAAGCATATAACGTTTTCAAGCCTTGTATGGACACCGGGTAGGTTACTTCCGAAAGGCCTAAATTCGCGCGAGCAGCTGGACTTTGCGAAGCTCCGAAACCTCGGAGAGACGTGCTCTACGGTGCGTTCCACATCCTCCCGCTCATTCCATCAGCGAACACTGACGTAGAGCCCGTTTGATATGTCTCTATGCAGGTGCTGACTGCGTCCTGATGCTTGCTGTAGTGTATGTTCAGTTGTACGTTTTTCTCGACTCGCCTCGACAGATCCACTAATGCACGATATGTCGCAGGACGTCTCGACACTTGCTCCCGTCACACATGATTCTGCTATCAGTCGCAGACATGATGTTTTTACTGACACTTGTCCCTCCTGCTCTATGAATGTCTGAGCGGCACGGTATTGGCACGCGTCTTGCAGTCTTCGGTCGCTGTAGCTCACTCTCAGGTATTGTGATAAGAATATATGCACGTATATCTGCCAATTGACAGATGCCCACAGCTGCTGTGGGGCGACATCGTGCTGATCTGGCTTGTGTGGTTAGTCTGGAGCCGCGACGTCCGTATCGTCGTCCTGCCGATCCTGGCTATAATCAGGTTATCCCGGCTCCCTATTCAGTATGTCTTCCCGTTCTATTGTAGATCATCACTGACATCGACATGTGCAGTTGTGGTCTTAATGTATGTGGCAGAAGCCGTCTCGTACAGTGCGCTCTCTAGGCCCGATGCCGACAGTCACCGTGTTGGCCGTCGTGAACACAACGACGTGCACTGCGTTGCTAGTCGGTCGCCTCGCGTAAGCATATGCCTGCGCCGACGCAGGGCGCAGGACGCATGACTGGCATTTTCTATTGATCATCGCACGGCTATCTGGACCACCTAATCAACGAGCACCTGGCGTCCTGGTCCGGGAGGGACATCACACAAGGGGGCCATACTCGTGGTCGTCCAATTTTGGCGCCGCGGGCGGCGGCCAAAGTTGGGCCAAAGTACGCATTGTTCCGCCGTAGGACGTAGGACGCAGGATAACGCAGGCAGCAGGCTGATGTGTCTTCTTTCATTGAACTTAGATTATAAGCTTCGTCCTCGAGCGCATGCAACACCCGGGCAGGCCTTCACGTCATGGCCGACATCTACGCTCCCCTGCTGTGCGTCATATCACCATCAGCACTGACGTTTGAGGTCGGTTCCGCCCTCTCTTTTCCTCTCTCTTCGCAGAGCATTGTCTCGACCTCGATCGTACTTGATTCTCTCTCATCAAGGGCGCTCCTTGGCGACCAACATGAATAAGACGCGCCGCGCAGTTCGCGACGCAGCTCGAAGGCTTCTGCTTCGCGACTTCTACCGCAGGCCGCACTCGCAGGAACACGAGTCTATTCGACCACGCAGTCCGGCTTCTCGCAGCGATTTGCGCCCGATGGTCAAAAGTAAGCCTGAGTGCAGCGAACTCCAGCTCGGTGAGGGATGCGATGTTGAGGTAAGCCTTCCGGTGGCCAAGGGTCCTGTACGTGTAAGCATATTCCCGCTGATTGTGTCCTATCGTTCTTCTCACGTGTGTCACACACACAGCTCGTCGTCCTTCCTTCGGATTGCTCTCTACGATAGACGCGTGCGTACTAGGAGGCTGTGCCTGGTGCAGCTCGACGGTCTTCGCGATGTCGGTGTGGATGTCAGGCCGTATCGCAATCTATCGCCTCCCATTTCTTCCCGTGTTCGTTCGATGAGTCTAAACATACATCGAAGCTCAATCTATGACTGCGCTATCTGCAACGTGGCGGAGTGTATTCAGAAGAACAGGAACAGATCGAACGACTGCCGCAATTGCTGCAACCAGCTGAAGGTCCCCCCTGGATCCTTGGCCTCGAAGCATGTCGCAGCATCAGCAATGCAGCCATGCTGCTGACACTTCGGGCTTCGCAGGCTTGTATACGGTCTGAAAGCCGGGTTCCGGTATGTGTACTCGTGAGCTCGCAGCTCCGTCGGTTCGCGCGCGATTGATTTGACGAGTCATATGTGGCGCGAAGCTGCACCGGCCGTCCTCGTATATGTTCGAGCGCGATTCAAGACGGGCTGTAGGGTTTCCCTTCGACCTCCTGTCAGTATCCGCCATGGCCAGTCCGGCGCCGCGACACTACCCCGTTGATCCTCCGCCACCCCACGCGACGAACGACTACTACATGCAAGGCATCCCCGGATATGACATGTCCGTTGCGTTCTTCATGCCGTACTGTTCTTGGGAGCATCATGATCACAGTCCTGGGGCGGGCGTAGCGACACCAGCTGGTGAGGGCGCCATCGGCACCCCACTCGAGACGACTCAAGACTTTGGATATACAGCATACCCTACCCTACCTAACCCTCCATCGGAGGCCTTGAGCGCCCTCGGAGCGTCTCACCCCGCGATGAACCCGGTGAGTAACTTCTAGACTTGGAACAGTACACCAGCTTCTGAGCAAACACGCCTGCAGATTGACTCACAAATGGAGAATATTACACATGTCAGTCATCTCTGACGTTTCCTAGCTGGACAAGGTCTCCTCGTTAACGTCTCTTGCTTATCTGGTCAGTTCACTAGCACATTTCACAACTGGGGAACCCCAGTCTCCCCAGCTGGACCCTTGCTTGGGTCACAATGGGTCGATCACGAGCAGAATGACTTGTCGATGCAGGCCATGACACATAATGTAAGCCATATTCACTCTTCTCTACTTCGTGGTTGACATCCTGGTCAGTTTATCAGCACACTTAGCGATCAGGCACCCCCAGTCCCCCCAGCTGAGCCCTTTTTGGGGCCCCCAAGGGGGTTGGAGGGCTCAGGCGGCCCTGTCCAAGTCTTTCTTCGCCCTAATGCGATAGAACTTAGAAATCAGGAATCGACCATGAATGGTTTTATAAGAGTGAGCCTTGACTGAGTCTTCTCTTCCTCATTTTGTACATAGAGTACACTGCTCACATATTGCCAACGTAGAGAACTGTGATTGAAACTCACAACTCAGTTCAACTTGAAAATGGAGCATTCAGTTCCATTCAAATATTTAAGTGTCACCATTGCGGCTATGGTGAGTCTCCTATACCTTGGCATACTTTGCCTGTACACTATAGTTACCGATCACAATATGGAGATTCAAAAAAGAAATATAATGTGAAGACTCACATTGAAGTCGTACACTACAACATGAAGCATCTATGCTTCGAGTCATGTGGTAAACGATACACCAGACGGCCTGACCTTCGCAAACATCTGCTCAACAAGCATGGCTTTAGACTGGTAAGCCATTGTATGTATGAAACTCATCCAAGCCCTAACATATGTAGTGCAGGGTCGAGGTGACTCAGTGCCAGTTGGATGGTAGTCATGAACATGAAGTGAAATTGACTTGCTTTGTACCGCATTTATCGCTCTTCATCGCTTTGTACCTTGCTATCTGCTGCTATCATGTACAACAATCTTTGTATGACCTTGCGTCTGCTTCAGTGATCAATAGCGCCTTGATGCACCCTTTGAACTACTCGTCGCCAGTGATATTTTATTCAATACCGAGTATTCAGAACATTTGGAGTGCAGCCAGCTCCTCCCCACCAAGAGGCCAGAACGACTCCTCTAGTTCTATCACCCTAGCCCATATCTCCTCCGCTCGAGCCCATGCAGGTGTACCGGGAGAAATCTGCAAGCTAATGAATGAGCAGTCCAGTCAGTCACGCATTCCATGAGTAAGTATCGAAGAACCTCACTGATTCACGAGGTCTGCGATGTCGTCAACAAATCGCTCAAACTCAGGACAGGTCCAGTTCTCGACAAGCTGCCTGATAACGGGCAGAGCAGGATCGCCCTCGTGATCTGGTACATTCACAAGCAGCGACTTCGCGTGCTTCCACGCGTCGAGGTACACCTGCGTGACAGTGAGCGTCCGAGAGCACTATCCGGGCAGACAGCAACGGAGAAGCACGTACGCGCTCCATCGCCCACAGGAAGACGAGTCCGTCCTCGAGGGTACCGAACGCGCCCACGCGCGCCATCTCCGCAGTGTAGTCCCGCGTCGCTTTGCGCTCGCGCCACTGCGCGAAGTTCAGGCCGTACTCGCGCTCGACCTCGGCGAACATGCCGACCTCGCGGAGGACGTTCTGCAGCGCGAACGCGAGGAGCTTCAAAACGTCGCGGTGAAACTTTTCCTCGGGCGAGTGGAGCGCGTGCGTGGACGAGAACGGGATGCGCGTGATGAGCTGCCCGATGAAGAGCGGATAGCCGTGCGCGGCGTAGATGTGGTCTTGCGAGAGGTAGAGCGAGAGTAGCGGGAGCGGGAGCGTGCCGGTGCCTGCGGCGGTTAGGAAGGCATGCTTCGTTGCTGCTGCATACGGCCGTGGAGTCGAGAGCGAGACGAGGTGCGTCGTGAGCGGGACGGACATGTCGATGCGATGTCCGTGGTGAACGAAGCGAAAGTCTGCGAGAGCGCGCCACGCAGATAGTACGATGTCGATACGATCATCGACAAGCCGCATTCGGGCGCCTACCCAGTCTCAGCGCAAAGTGCCAAGCGGAAGACTTTCTCGCCATGGCAGTCGGCGATAGAAGAAGCGAGAACGTCGAAATCGCAGTCTACTGACTCAAAGCGAGAAAATCAACACCAAGTTGATCAGCAAAGATAGGTACACCCATCTGCGAACGAAGATACGAAGAGCTAGAGCAACGTGGATCTACCGACCGTAGAGGATTCGAATGCGTGAGACTCATTCAATACGTCGGGGTGTGCTCGGGACGAGCGCCCACAAGAACACCATAAAGCCCATCATGGATACCAACCTGCAGAAAAGCAAAACACGCATCAGTCTCCCTCGACCCACCCGATACTCCTCAAACTACAGAGCGACAAGATACTCACAGCGGCTGCAGACTCTTGATACCCGTCCTCGACGCAATCGCACCCGTCATGAACGGCAAGACCGCCGAGCCGGCCTGCCCAAAGCCCGCGATCCAGCCTATCGACCCGGTGAGCAGCCAGGGCGGGAGCACGCGCCCGGCGTGGTTCATGACGATGGGGTAGATGGGCCCCAGGAGAACGCCGACGAAGGACACCGCGACGGCCCCACCGATGAGTGAAGGCACGAGCCAGACGACAAGCTCCAGCCTGCACGGCGCGTGTGTGAGGGTTCGCCTGGAGCAGAGTAAAGTAGCGAGGCACATACCCGATGGCGACGATGGCGTAGATGAAGACGGCACGCCGCTCGCCGACCTTCTGGTTCACCCATAGGAGTCCGACGCGGCCTAGGGTCAGCCCTGATCAAGAGGGTGAGACGAGAATCATGGGCGGCGAAGTTGAGGGTGCGTACCGCCGAAGAACCCCGACGCGATGTACCCGGAGTCGGGACCTCCGCCTCGCAGGTTGATGACATACGTGACGATCCAACCTACGCAGACCTATATTATGCCTCGAAAGACACAGGGTTGACAGAACAACTTACCTCCGAGTGTGACCTCGACGCCGACGTAGATCAGGATGAAGATCGCCATGAGGTGCAAAGAGCGGAGACGGAACATCTGCTTATACTTGCTTCCGTTGTCAGTGCCGGACTCATCGTGGGTGGGAGCCTGGCCTATCTCGGCGAGACAGTCTGTACATAAGAAGAGAGTGGGTGTATGCATAGGATTGGCAAAGTACACCCGACGTACAGTCCTGGTCCTTGAAGCGGAAGACTACAATGAGGAGTATCGTGTTCAATAGCGCGACGCCCAGTGATACGAGGTAGTGGAAGGACCACCGCTGCAGTTGCGCGAACTGAGTAGCTACGAGCGGAGAGCAGAGCGCTCCGACGCCTGTCCAAAAATTCGTTAGAACTAGGGAAGAGTCCCCCATGGGGGTGAAGTTGTACCGTATATCGCGTGCAGGATGCCCATCTTGGTTGCCGCGTTTTCCTTCAGCGAGGCGACGAAACCGTTTGCACCTGCGTCCTTTTACGTGGGGGTCTCCGTATGATGACGATGGTAGAGGAACCACTGTACACTAACCTGCAGGCCTAAGCCAAAGCCGTTGACTGCATATCCCAGGACGAAGACCGGGAAGGGAGGTGCAGGGGCTTCGAGCGCGTAGCCGATCACTTGCGCCAGTGATCCTGCGCTCGAAGTTGAGTGTCGGAAGGTCATGCGCATGTAAATAACCATATCATACCAATCACCATGACCTAGGTTGGGAAGTTAGTGGTGCCCGGATGTAGGAGACCACAGAACGCACCTTCCCGAAACCTAGCCGGTCGGTCAGCCAGACGTTGGTAGCTGCAGCAGTGAGGAAGCCCTTACGGCGGGAATGAGACAGTAAGTGACTTGAGATACGTCCGGCGGACTCAAGGATTGTCACATACAATGCAATTGAAGATGAAGATGACAGATACAACAGCGAAACCAACCTGGGCACCCGGCGGGATTTAGAGACATGACGGAGGGAGACGAGACGTCGACGTATGATCCAACGCACATGGTAGACCCTTTGTATGCGGGGTAGAAGGGGACCCGTCGTGCCATCGTTCCAACCTGCCAGGAACAACGTCCAGCAGAGGGTCGCAAACTGTATCCTCGCGAGCCGGCGAGACGCAGGTGTACCGGCGGTAACGGCTGAGGATGGTATTCTACCAGACTGTGAGTCCAAGCATTCAGCAGGACCAGTCTCTACCATATCGAGACTCTTCCTGTAGCTCTTTTCATCGCCGTTTACCGATCCAGCCGGAGTTACCTCCGGGGGATGAGGAGACCGTGCACGAATGTTGGACAGTTCTACTCCCGCATCCCTATACATGTCACCAATATCAACGTGAAGACGCAACGGAGGCCCAGAGGAAGACGTACTGATGAGACATCGCGGTGGCCAAGGTCAAGAGAGAGGCTCGTATTACTATTTGGCTCGTATGGTCCCGCGCGGCAGTTATGTCACCTTTGTCGCGAATCCGGCGTTATCTCCCGCTGTGAGAGTCTCAACGTCATGCAGCGTGTTAGCAGTGTCTGTAATTTCTCCACGTATGCGTGGACGTTGCGCAGAGTAGACGACAGACTGTAGAACGTGGACGGGGAAACCGCGGGGCTATGTCCGGCGCTGTGCCAGACAGCGCCCACGACGTGTCGCGTGTTGCCGAAGCATCTTCCGCACCGTCACCACTTCCAATACTTACTTTCGTCTTTCGTTCTGTGGTCCTTCTCGACACGCGGTCATGGCCTCTCCTGCTCAGCAACTGCCTCCCGGGTGGGCAGCGGAATGGTGAGTGGGTGTATGCGCCTTGATTGCTCTGGCGTTAACAGCAGCGCAGGGATCAGAACGCGCAACGCTACCTCTTCATCGGTGAGTCCGTCATTGGTCGTCTCGCGGCATATATCGAACCGGAGTCGTTCAGAAACCGCGACGGGGAGGACGCAGTGGGAGGAGCCGTTCCTTGACCCTGAGGGCGCCTTGAACCCTGTCCCGACCGCCTCCCCACCTCCAGGCCAGCATCACACAAAACGTCGGCAGTATGCAGCCGGCCAGACGCAGGCGTACTACGGCGCGGACACGATCGCACCTCCCCCTGGTCCCGCGTACGGTGCAGTGCCGGGCCAGCCTGCACAACCGTCGCAGCTCTTCACTCCCGGTCTCGCCGCCGAGGGCCAGTTCGCACAGCAGCAGATAGGCCAGCCAGGACAACCGCCGTACTATGGAGGAGCGCAGCCGGAGCCAGAGTACATCAACCAGCCAGGGTTCGGGCAGGGGCCAGTGTATCAACAGCCTGGAGTCGGTGCGCTCGCGGACCAGTTCTCCCAGATGAACGTCGGCCAGAAGGGCCTCCGTCTCTTCACCACTAACTTGCTCACTGCACCTCCCGAGCCTCTTGAACTCCATCGCCCCCCTCCTGATATCATCCTCCCCCCTAACTCGTGCCTATCCAACTCGCCCTTCGCGAACGCGGACCCGTCGTACCAGCGTTGCACGCTAAACGCGATCCCTACGTCGAACTCTCTTCTCAACAAGTCCAAGATCCCTCTCGGTCTCGTCATCACCCCCTACCGTTCGCTGAAAGAGGGCGATGACCCGGTACCACTCATCACGGATACGGTCATCGCGCGTTGCAGGAGATGTAGGACGTACATCAACCCATATGTGCAGTTCATTGACGGCGGTAACCGGTAAGTGTCTGCGATCCACGATTCTTGCGCATACCCTGATGTTGCGTAGCTGGCGGTGTTGCATGTGCTCCATGTCCAATGAGGTGCCACAACTCTTCGACTGGGACCAAGTGCGCAATCAGCCTGGGGACCGCTGGGCACGCGCGGAGCTCAACCACGGCGTGGTCGAGTTCGTCGCTCCTACGGAGTACATGGTCCGGCCGCCCCAGCCTGCTGTGTACGTGTTCCTCATCGACGTCAGCCACAACGCCGTTCAGTCCGGCATGGTCGCGACCGCGACGCGTACCATCCTCGAGAACCTCGACCGTATACCGAATGAGGATAACCGTACTAAGGTCGCGTTCATCGCGTTTGACGTGTCACTGCACTTCTTCTCCCTTCCCGTGAGTCTACTCGTCATTTTATGTGGACGGGGGTATTGACAATACACAGGCTGGTACTTCGGACTCGAGCATGCTGGTCGTGTCGGACCTCGACGACGTCTTCTTGCCCAAGCCGACAGACCTGCTCGTCAATCTGACAGAGAGTCGTGCGGCGATCGAGAACCTGTTGGGCCGACTCAATGACATGTTCACGGAAAACCACGTCATCGGCAGTGCCTTGGGTCCTGCACTCCAGGCGGCATTCAAGATGATGGTAAGTACTCGCATCGCGAGCTCAATGCGTCGACACTCACGTTGCTGCGCAGGCACACATTGGTGGCAAGATCGTCGTACTCTCGTCCAGTCTTCCGTCCCTTGGTGCTGGTGCGCTCAAGAACCGCGAAGACCCGAAGGTTCTTGGCACGTCGAAGGTAAGTGAATGTGTCGTGTATATGCGGAGTAGCCATTCTCAGACGTAGCATCCAGGAATCCGCGCTCTTGCAGCCCGCATCGCCGTTTTACAAGACGTTCGCCATCGAGTGCTCTCGCGCGCAGGTCTCCGTCGACATGTTCCTCTTCAGCGCTGCCTATCAGGATGTCGCAACATTGGGTGAGCCTCTTACCAGATGTCTTTCTTCTCCTCTGCTGTTCTGACTATATACTACAATAGCGTGCTTGCCACGCTACACGTCCGGCCAGACGTTCTTCTATCCTGCGTTCAACGCTTCGCGTACCGAGGACGCCGTGAAGTTTGCGCACGAGTTCGGGGAGGTGATCGCCATGCCCATCATGTTGGAGGCTGTCATACGTGTCCGTGCATCGAAGAGTACGTCGTGTCGAATGGCAATTAGCAACCAAATACTGATACGCCCACAAAGATCTGCGCATGTCTGCGTTCCACGGCAACTTCTTCGTCCGGTCCACTGATCTCCTCGCGATGCCCTCGGTACCCCAGGACGTGTCTTACGCCATTGAGATCCAGATCGAGGACAACCTGACCGCGCCTTTCGTTGTCCTCCAGACCGCCGTCCTCCACACGACTTGCTTCGGTGCGTCTCTATCACATTAGTACCGCATCAGGAACAGTGAAACTGATTTGCATCCATCAGGTGAACGCCGCATCCGTGTCGTCACCACGGCGCTGCCCACCACCAGCAACCTGTCCGAGGTCTTCGCGTCCGCGGACCAGGTCGCCATCGCCACGCTCCTCGCGAACAAAGCCGTCGAGCGGTCGATCACGCACAAGCTCGAGGACGCGCGTGATGCGCTCTTCAACAAGATGGTCGAGATCTTGTCTGCGTACAAGGCGAGCATGACCGCGGCGGGTGCGGGTGCAAGTGCGCAGCTCGCGATCTCGGAGAACTTGAAGATGCTGCCTGTTCTCATCCTCGGTCTGCTGAAGAACGTCAGTCGTCACTTTATCATAGGCAGCAGGGAGAAGGCATACTGACGATGGGTTGGGTACAGGTCGGGATCCGGCAAAGCGCGCAGATCCCTCCCGATCTGCGGGCATATGCGCAGTGCTTGCTCACTACGCTCCCTTCGCAGCTGCTCATCCCCTACATCTACCCGACATTCTACTCGCTACACAATATGGCGCCGGAGGTACGAAGTCTTCGACTATTTCGATGGCCCACCTCGCGCTGACATCATAACGCCGTTCTCGCAGTGCGGAACGGTTGGCGAGCACGGCATCATTATGCCCCAACCCTTGCCTCTCACGTCAGAACGGCTCGAGCGCCACGGTCTGTTCCTCATCGAGGACGGGCAGAATATCTTCCTCTGGGTTGGTAGGGATGCTGTGCCGCAGCTCGTCATGGACGTCTTCAACTTGCCCAGCTATGAGGTCCTCCGCGGTGGCAAGGTACGCTGCTCTCTCTACATTCGTCTCTGTTCAGATCACCGTGCGCCGCATCGTGATCCCTGCCGCGCCCTTCCCTCCCCTCTCTTCGTCTTGACTTTGCTAACTCTGATATCCACAGACGACGCTGCCCGTGCTCGACAACCCCTTCTCGCAACGCGTGAACGCGGTCATCCAAAAGACGCGGGAGATGCGCCGGGGCGTGTACTACCCGCACCTGTACGTCGTCAAGGAGGACGGCGAGCCGCCGCTCCGCCTCTGGGCCCTCAGCTGCCTCATTCAGGACCGCGCGGACGTCCTGCCGAGTTACCAGCAGTTCATCTCGCAGCTGCGCGACAAGGTGCGTCTTGCCCCCCCCCCCCCCCCCATCCGTCGGTTGCATATGGCGATGGCTGACTTTGTCTTGCGCTGCAGGTCAACGGCTCGAGCTACTGAGCGCACGGCGGCTGACATGCAGGGACGAGAGCGGTGAGGGAAGAGAAGTATACAAGAATCTGGCTGCT
>ML211829.1:0-11061 GCA_004369055.1 Polyporus arcularius HHB13444
GTTTACCCCCTGGGTTAATAACACGTTAGTAACTATGTTAATAACATGAGTTAGTAACATTTGCGAATAACTAGTCAGTTTCTCCCGCCACCCTAATCACCACGTCGATCAAATGCAGCAAATGGACTTACTCAGACAGTACATGCTATAGCACGCTAGCACAGAATTACCCAGCGGCGCTATAGTGTAGTGGTTATCACTTGGGATTCTGATTAGCTTGAACAACACCTTCCCAAGACCCAGGTTCGATCCCTGGTAGCGCCTTGACAATATCTTGCTCATTGTTTTCTGCTATTTTGTGGTATGTACCAATCTGCAACCCACGAGTCGGGGTGTATGTATGTACTATGAACCATATACTATGTACACATTGTGCGACGACCGACTCCGACCTCACCAATTCGTGTCCGCCGCCGCAGGAACTCGGTCGAGACATATACTCAATCCCCAATCTCCCGTCCGCCTCGCCCACCGATACATCTTCGCGCCCCGGTACCCTCCGCGCGGGCCAGCTATCTCTTCCAGCAGAGCAAGGAACACGTCCGGGTCGTCCTCGCTCAGCACAAAGACCTGGAACGACCGTTTGCGGTCGTACACCATCATATGCGGCGGCTCGCCCGGGCGGTCGGAGACCAGGTTGAGCTGGAGCTTGATAATGAAGGCCCGCTCGCCCCAGACATTCGGCGGAGGGTCGTTCGGGTCAATCTTGTGCACGGGCACTGCTGCGTCGGCGGCGACGCGCGTGTAGCGGTTCAGCAACATCATATGGGCGTTCTCGGTGAGTCCGGGGAGGCCTGCGCGGATGCGGACGGGGCACCAGCGGCCGCCTTTCAGCTGCCGGCACGTTGTCTTGTGCGTGGACCAGTCCGCGCGTTGGCATTCTGCACGAGAGGTGCGCGTGAGATCAGAAGTGCGTGTAGATGATGAAGGTTGTGACGAACCGGCACTGCAGTATGAGATGGACTGGCATTGCCCGCAGCGACTCGTCGCCCTCCGACCACAGACGCCGCAACCCATGTTATGGCTGAGCTTTGTACGCGCCGCAAAGTCAAGCGGGCCAATCGGGAACAAGACCGACAGGCGGAAACCGGCCTCAGTCGGGTGCCTCTTGACGTCAAAGTCCTCGGGGATGAAATGCTGGTTCAGCTTGAGGAGCTTCAACAGCAGCTTCTGCTCGAGTGGCGTCGCGGTAATGTTGATTATCGAACCACTCGGGACGGGGGACGAGTCTGGTTCAGTTTGCAGGCATACCCACTCTGCGCCTTCCATGGCAGTCGACTTGTCGAACGAGCGATAGAGCACGACGATAGCGGGGGTCTTCTCGTCCACCTCGAGCACGGAGATGACCTGGGAGAGTGGGAGGATCGGTCAAAAGTGCAAGACAAAAGGAACAATATCACGACGCACCCGGACGTTGATCGCGTAGTTCTCCTTCTCCTGGTCTTGGATGACGCACCTCATCACTCCCTGGTCAATGAAGTGCGCGAAGCCCATGATCGTCTGGCGCAGGTCCATGAAAGAATCGACGTAGAGCTCGGGCACCCTGCTCTTCCGCGCATAGTTGTGGGCTGCCTCGCCTATGTTGCCTCTCTGCACCGCGTCCAGAAGAGGTCTCGTCTTCGCTTTTGAGTGCGCGGACTTCGACGTGGGCCATGGAGTTAGCGACTGGAGATCAAGTGAGGCAGGCAGGCCATCCTTCTGCTGGGCCGCGTTCAACGCGTCGCGGAGGCGTTTGTCGAGGTTCTCGTCAGAGAGTTTGGTGTCCGCGGGCAGTTCCAAGCCCATAGATTTGAGCACGGAAATTGTTCCGGATCGCATCAGGCCCGGAGTGTTCATGACTAGTGGCGTGCGCGCAGATGACAAGAGGAGAACAGAGGCTTTCCAGCGAGCCAGATGATATTAAGCCAGCTTTTATAGCCCGAAAGGCTCTTCCAAGCTCTCACAAAGATCAGCCATGCGGCATACATGTGGCCGCGATTAAGACCGTAGCGAGCTTGTAGCGGGAGGAAACAAAGGGAGTCCGGACGAGCGCTACATTGTCTCAGACAACCTACTTACAACGTACACCATCCAGCTCTGGTCCAGCTACAGGTCGCAATCCCATCATATTCAAAAGAACATTACATATAGTACAGTTCCGACAGGACGCACAAAAGACAAAAGCAAAGCAACGTCAACAAGACTCCTCACACGATGCACGAACTCACCAGTTCGTGTCCGTCTGCGGCGGCACTCGGTCGAGACATACGCTCAACTCCCAGTCGCCCGTCCGCCTTGCCCATCGGTACATCTTGATGCCTCCATGTCCACCGCGCTCGCCCCTCATCTCCCCCACGAAGGTCGAGAACAGTTCCACGTCCTCTTCGCTGCGCAGGAAGACCTCGAAGGAGCGTTTGCGGTCATAAATCATCATATAGGGATATTGGCCCGGGACCACGCCAACCTGGAGCTTGACAATGAACACCCTGTCGCCCCAGACGTTCGGCGGCACGGCATTGGGGTCGATCTTGCGCACTCGGCTGGCGGCATCGAAGTCGTTGTGAAACCTGTTCACAGTCGTCATGTAGATGTTGTCCATGCCTTGCAGGCCGTTGTGCACGGGCAGCGTATGCCAGCGACCACCCTTGAGCTGTCGGCAGTCCAGCTTGTGTTGCGGCCAGTTCGCGCGCTGACAGGCTGCGTGGCGTGTCAGTAGTCAACAGGATCCGCGTCGCGGCATACGCACCTGCGCCGCAGTACGAGACCGACTGGCACTGGGCGCACCGACTCGTCGCCCGTTCGCCACAGACGGCACAGCCCAGGTTGTGGCTCAGCTTCGTCATGGCGGCCAAGTCAAGCGGGCCGAGAGGGAGGAGCACGGAGACTTCGTAGGCGGTCTCGGTCGCGTGCCGGTCGACCTTGAAGTTGGTGGGGACCAGGCGACGGTTCATCTTGAGGAGCATCATCAACAGCTTCTGCTCGAGCGGTGTCGCCTTGATGTCGAGCAACACGCCGCGGCGAGACGGCGCAGAGTTCGTCTCTGACTGCGCATGGACCCATCGCATGCCCTCCACGGCGGTCGAGCGTTCGAACGCACGGTAGAGAACGACGATGGCGGGCGTTCGCTTGTCGACTTCGAGGATAGATGCGAACTAGAATGCCACAATGTAGGGGAGTTGTGAGGGGGAACAAGAAGACGCACTCGGAGATTGATCACCCACTGCTCCCGCTGGTTGTCCTGAACGATGCACCACTTTATGCCCTGGTCAATCAAGTTCGCGATCGACATGACGGTCTGGCGCAGGTCGATGAACGGGTCGATGTACAGCTCCGGTGTCCGACTGTTCCGCGCATGGTTCAAGGCCGCCTCCGCCAGATTACCCCTAGTGACGGCCGCGAGCACAGATTTTGCGTTCGAGTCGGCCACTCCTTCGCGCGGGACAGGCCATGGCGCGAGCGTGTCGAAGTCGAGCGGAGAAGAGAGGCGCTCCTTCTGCTGGGCGGCGTTCAGGGCGTCGCGAAGGCGTTTCTCCAGGTTCTCGTCCGAGAGTTTCGTGTCCTCAGGTATCTCCACTCTCATAGACCTGAGAACTTGCAGTGTTTCGGTTCGGGTGATTCTGTCCATCGCTGGCGATAGCGGTTGCCGTCCAGATAGTGAGAGTTCAAGAAGAGAGTCTAACAAGCCCCTGAGACACCCCTTTCTGCCTCGGACTCGTGTCGACAAATCAGTTCGAGCCCATTTGAGGGGCGACCGGAGAAGTGCAAGACAGTCTTCATGTGATCAAATGAAGCAAGCGGATTGCAGCTGGAGTCAGGCGCGTCGTAAGTACCTCTCTTCCCATATTACACTCCTGCAGTCCGGTTTGATTTGCTCCTATTTGGCAGCGGCCCCATCAAAAGCGCCTTATAAGGATATCGTAGCGCGCAATACGAGTCAGGTCACGTCCGACTCCTACGTCTCTCCCATTCCCTCCCACTCCCCACTACCATCTGCAGTGTGCGCCGCACCCACGGCGGGCAATGGCCAGTACCGTCCCCCAGAATAGGCCCGTAATATCGTCAGCAATCATCTCCTGTTCCGGTCCAGAATAAGTATCTTGGTAACAGCTCCAGAGCGCCCAATACAAACGGTTCAAAGTCCGAAAAGGCACCTCAGTACGCGCTACTTACGCAGCTCAATCGGAGCCTCCCCCAGATCATGTTGACATGTCGTTGACTCCGATCAACCTTCAAACCCGGCGTTGACCGCGGCGTCGATGGTGCTCAACCGTGACGGTGGCTCTTGGCTCCGAGCTCGCATCTGTGGTCATCCAGCGGCGAGACGGCGGTACTCCGCTGAATACAAGTGGATAACCGACAAGGGGAGGACCGACATGCATATGGGGAGGCCCTTCGTTCTGCAAATACATCAACATCGCGCAGCAGCCAGCTTCTAGACTTGGTCTTTGGCAGCTCCAAGTCTTCGGCCCGAATGCTCTTCCGCCACGGAGAGAGTAAGTAGCTGAGCCTGTGATAGGACACTATGTGCTTTGACTGAATCTGGAAGACGCAGATCGATTGCGATCATGATCCAACTCCATGATGGCTCGCTGGCTTTAGTGGCAAGCATCCTAGTACGCTGCGGAGAAGCAACTCAGCGTTGCCAAGCCGTGAACCCAATGCCACTCTCGCTGCAGCAGACATCTCCTCACAAGAGGCGGTATGAGACGTGGAGCGGCTCTAGTGCCTGCCGCTGGCATGCAGTGTGCCGGTAGCGTTTCGAGGTTGTTCGATGAGCTAGAAGACGTGATGATCTTGACTGTGCGCGGTGGGTTAGGGCCTGCCAAGGGCTTGCAATATTACCACTCTGGCTCGTTCTATTGTAAACTCAGTGAATGTGGGATGCTTCTTGAGGCTTCTGGCGAGGGGGAGCTATTGTGTTCCGGCGGCATGTGTGCCGAAGAGTTTCGACTATTGTCGGAAGCTACCTCATTATTTCCAATCCATCGGGGAAAGAGATGGCGGAGGACGAAACATGCGAACGCACGCACCGCTCGAACCACAACACTTGCCATAAGTGGCATGACAGTAAGCGCCGCACGGCAGAAGCGTGCTGCACCGCACGACACGTCTCTCCCACTCACCACTTCCATCTGCAACGCAGCTCTCTTCTAGTCATATCGCAGTGATATCAATACAGTGAGTCGACGGATCCTATCGATGGACCCTGATATACCATATTGAACGTCTTTCAGGGGAGTCCCTCAACCCGGCATCAACGCCAAGTACATTTCAGGCGGGATTTTGGTATATAAGGGCTTCATAACTCGTACGTTCATTTCCTCACCTCGACATACGCATCTTCATTGCCTCTTCCCGCTTACTCATGACTACCAGACCCACTCTTGACCCCTCTACCGCACCTCGCCAGGCTCAACCTGGGGAACAAGTTGGACTCGCTCCTGACGCCTCTACCGCACCTCGTCAGGCTCAACCCGGGGAGCAGCTTGGACACACCCCGGTGTCAGCTAAACGATCTAGTGTCGAGTCACTACAACAGCCCATCATCGCTACCGCTGAGGAGCTGCTGAAGAGGAAACGCCAGCTCCTCGACCAGGAGATGTTCTGGCTTATCCTTCCGCTCAAATATTGGATGATTCACTGCCTCCCGGGAGAAGAGGACGCTCCGGACAGCATTCAGTTTCCTTCGTTCGTCGTCGACATGGCGACTGAGCGGACGATGTATCCGGGTTTGGTAAGCTCTTAATGTTGCTCGACGCTTCTGATTCTGACGACGCTTCAGGAGAAGGGTTTTAACGGCATCCTAGGAGAGATAGGCTGCGCTGAGTTGTTCACTACTATTGCCACCGACTCCAAGGCCGACACATCCGCTCCCGGGTCACCCGGAAGTCAAGACTACAACCCGTTGAAGCCCGATATGGTCATCGTTCCGAAGACCAAGGCTGCTAGAGCTGCGTACGAGCCGAAGCCGAAGGGCAAGAAAGCCGCTTCCGCTGATGCTACGGACGTCTTTGGTCCTGTTACCACCCCTGCATCTGCCACTGTCCCTTCAGGTCCGCTTCCCTCGGGCTCTTCTTCTGGACATGTTCCAGTCACCAACGCGCAGCCAGACCCGCAACGACCAACCGACGCGCAGCCCGCATCAGGCGAGACTTCCGATGTCCCGAAGGAGGCCACACGCAGCTCACGCATGGCTTGGGCGTTCGCGGAAGTAGTCATGGAGATCAAGAGCTCTGACGCTTCGTTCCCCTTCTACGCCCCGAATGGTGAGCTATCCACGGCGGAGAAACGGGTGCAGAGCCGTGGACAGCTTGCGGAGTACGGTCTGGAGGTTTTCCGTCGCCAACATCGGTGCTTCCTCTTCGCAATCGCCATCGTCCGGAATAAGGCAGCATTCATCAGGTTCGATCGAAATGGTGCTGTAGTATCCCAGGCGTTCGACTACATCCCCAGTTCCAGGGTACTCGGCAATTTCTTCTACAGACTCTTTCACGTGCATCGCAACGGCATGTCCATCCCTCGGGAGCTTCGTGGTCATGACCCAACCGCCGAACTTGCCTGCGAGTCTTGCACGACACTGTTTCGTGACCTGCATAAGACCCGGAAAAACGACTTTGATCCAGTCGCGGTCGCCGGGCTCGAGAAGGCTGCAACGAAAGGTTGGCCCGTATACTGCTTGTCGATCAAGTCACCTTGGTCACCGGACGGACGAGCGGTCCGACCGGACGATCCTGTGGAGACACACCGCGTTCTTGTTGGACGTCCTCTCTTTTCCAGCCTGTCCATGATGGGCCGCGGCACGCGTGGCTTTGTAGGCTGGGACTTGGACGCCGATCGCCCGGTCTTCGTGAAGGATAGCTGGCGAACGGAGTCAGATCGTCTCCATTCGGAGCTGGAGATCTACCATCAACTGTGGAGTGGCCAAGAGTCGCAGTCTGTTGAAGTCACTCACATTCCGACTGTACTTGGGGGTGGCGACGTCAGCATCGTCACAGGGAACGGCGAGTCCGTTCAGCGCACGCACACGCAGAAGTACGCGGACGACGAGACCCCGAGGCCTGGGCGTGTGCATAGTCGCATCGTCATCAAGGAGATCGGCCGTCGTCTCAAGGACTTCGAACATGTCTACGAATTGGGTCGAGGCATATATGGGGCTCTCCAAGGTATGTGACGCATCCTCACCAAGATTGCTTTAACCAAACGCACACTGTTAGGACATCAGCGCGCATATCAGAGGAAAGTTCTTCATAGGGATATCAGCCTGAACAACATCTTGATCGTGGGTTTCGGAGACGATTGCATTGGTCTGCTTTGTGACTGGGATCTCGCTAAGACGCTGCAGCAACTCGAAGACAGCAACCCGACCCAGGCTGTGCGATCAGTACGTTCATGACCTTATATCTCCGTCTTGTCATCTCCCGCTCATGTTATCTTTGCACCGGATCAGGGGACCTGGCAGTTCATGTCGGCTCTTCTTCAACGTTACGCCAGCAAGCAGCACGAGCTCTCAGATGACTTGGAATCTTTCACGCACATCTGCACTTGGAGCACCGTGCGATACTTCCTCAAGACCTGCGCCCCCGAGGTGGATGAGGAGTATATCTCGAGAGTCTTGCAGAACCACTTCGACGTGGGGGGCTATTACAAGTTCAAGGCGATGCTCCTTGGTGAAGACATCGCCCCCCAGATGACGAGAACTCGGCATCCATTCGAAGGGATGCGCATGGCTCTCACAAATCTGGTCAAGGAGCACTACAATAGCCTAGGATTGACGCTGCAGCCTGCAGGCCAGCCGCGGAAAGGGAGCAAGGGTGTCATGGGGCTTAAAGCTAGACGGAGGAGTCCTTCGCCCCCGTCCGAACTTGAACGCGACACAGCCTCATTCCTTCCGGAACCTTGGGCGACTGCGCGCACCACCGCAGCGTCGGGCTCCAACACTCCTTCTACCCCCGAAGTCGTCAACTTGAATGAAGATCGGGACACCTCCGCGCAGTCGGACGCTCCCGGCAAGACGCCTGCGACATCCCCTCTATATACACATACGCACTTCTTGGCCATCATGAGGCACTATCTCCATAGCCCGGGCGGTTGGGATGACCTGGAGAAGTACTCTCAGCCGCTCCAAGGTGTTACCGCTACCAGCACGCCCGCTGGAAGTCGCGCCAGTTCTGGGAGTCGGCGTTCTTCCGAGGGTGACATCAACACTCGGCCCTCCAAGCAGTCGAAGTATCTTCCGGCGTTCAGACTGGGCGCACACTTGTCAGACCCAGAGGAAGAAGACGAACAGGATGCGATGGATGTCGAGAACCAGTCCACGCCGAAGAAGACGCACACCGCCAACTTCAAGGCCACCCACGACACTCGGACTCCATCCAATGCGGGGTCGTCGAAGGGTTCCAGACGATCTGGCAAGAAGTAGCGGGTACGTCTTCGGACTCCTGCCTTCAGCGTTTGCTGGCCCGTACTAACCTCGAACACCTGTAGACGAAGTGCGGTCGAACGCGTCCGGATATACCCACATGCTACTTACTCCGTCCTCTCTCCTCGTGTCTCGTGTCTCAGTACCAGTCGCTCCACTCACACATTCCTCTCATTCACTTTGCTGTCTTCCGAACTTCCTCTCCGAATCACGTTGCTCGCTTTCGACTTGTCCCTCTGTCTCGGTCAGATCGCTTGTAATCTTGGACAATATTATGTGAATCCGACCCTCGAGTCTCCGCGATACACAGTGCGAATGTCATTGCTCTGCGAAAGCGACCACCGAGTGCTGCCGGTGCAGGAACGCAGGATCAGCCCCGATGTGGCGAGCTTAGTGCGAGAGCAGGGGCAGCACAGCAAGAGAATATGCGTCGATAGAAACACTCATACAACATGGAGGCCGGTCTCGTCGAATTGGCGAGTTATTCACGCGCTGCAGGAAAAGATACGTCGAAAGGCATATTGGTACAACATTGACTGCGGTCTGACATCCATATCCATACCTTCACCACTTCGTGTCCGTCTGCGGCTGGCGGTCCAGGCACACGCTCAGCTCCCAGTCCCCGGTCCTCTTCGCCCACCGGTACATCTTCATGCCCCCGAAGCCGCCGCGCGGACCGAGCATCTCCGCGTAGAGCTCCGCAAACGCGGGATTGTCCTTGCGCAGCATGAAGCCCTGGAAGGAGCGCTTCCGGTCGTAAAGCATCATATGCCCCGGCTCGCCATAGCTCAAGGCGACCTGCAGCTTGATCATGAACACGCGGTCGCCCCAGACGTTCGGCGGCGGCGGGTCCGCGGCCTCAAACTTGCGCGTCGCAGTCGAGCGGCCGGAGAAGTCGCTGCTGAACTTGTTGATGTTCGACATGTACTTCGTCTGCTTCGGGTCGACGCCCGGGATCGACGGGAGGGGGAGCTGCTCCTGGAAGGTGATCGGCACCCAGCGGCCGCCCTTGAGCGACTTGCACGACTGCTTGTGGTCCGGCCAGTCGGCGCGCTGACATTCTGCAGAATTTGTGAGTTCGTGTGTGCGCGTGGGTTGTCGCACGAGGCTTGGATGCTCACCGGCTCCGCAATACCAGACGGTCTGGCACTGAGCGCACCGACTTGCCCCCTTCTTACCGCAGACGGAGCACCCGAGGTTGTGCGCGATCTTCGCGAGTGCGTCGAAGTCGAGTGGCGCGACAGGGAGGAGGACGGAAGGCTTGAAGCGGGCCTCGTTGGGCTTCTTGTCGACCGGGAAGTCAGCAGGGACAAGTGACGCGTTCAACTTGAGATAGAGCAAGAGCAACTTGACTTCGATCGATGGCCGCTTGATGTGGATGAATCCGTTGCCGAGGGCGGGAGCATTCGACTTGGACTGCTCGGAGATCCACTGCGCACAGTCCTTTGCGCTCGAGCGGTTGAAGGGGCGGTAGAGCACCACGATCACGGGCGTATCCTCGTGTATCTCAAGCACGGAGACGACCTAGAGAATGCACGAGTCGTTCGCAGGGGCTGCCAGGGAGCGACGGCAGAACGCACGTACCCGTATACCGATGGAGCTACTTTCGTCCTCACTTTGGACCACGCACCATGTTCCACCATCGTCGAGCAGCCCCCCAATTGCGGCGACCACCTCGCGTAGCCCGATGAATGGATTTGCCGAGGGACTGGCACCCGGCGTCGCACCAGCGTCGAGCACCCTGTTCCCGCTGCTAAACAGCAGCCTCTGCGCCTCATCAATGCTGCCCCTTTGCATTGCTCGGACTAGCGGCCGCGCGCGTGTGTCCAATTCGCCTGCGGTCGCCATGGGCCATTTCTGAAGAGAACCGAGGTCGAGAGAGGAGAAAGTCGCCTTGTTCTGCGACGCGTTGATGGCTTCGCGAAGTCGCTTCTCGAGGACGTCGTCGGGGAGCTTGGTGTCGGCCGGGATATCGCCTCCCATCGCGCGTAGTATTCTGATAGTCTCCGTACGTGTGAGGGCCTCCATGTCGGACGAAGGCGACGGTGAGTGGTCTGGCAGTGGAAGTTGTGGTCAAGCAAGGAATGGCATCCGGTCCACTGGCAGTGGCGCAATTAAATTTACCAGCCTGCCGCTACGTCATGGTCGTCCATAAGCTTGTCCTGACAGATCATGGGAGGGCAGAGTCAAGATGCGATAGACTTTGACCGTGGGGAATGGCAAGGAACGCGACGCTCGCCAAGTCCGCTATGTACTTCTACTTCCTCCCATGACTGTGCCCGGAACCTCAACATCGGCTGCGCTTATTATACTCCTGATCTTGCACCTAACGGAGACTTAAATTCTACTGCGCAGAGCCTGCGAATCGACTGGCAAGCGAATTATGTAGCCCGAACTCGAGGTGCGTCGTATGTGCTCGCTCTACAGCAATTGGTATGTCTTCCAACGACCTTGCTCGTTTCTTTGTCTTGAGTCTTGAAACTCAACGTCTATGCAGCGTTGCAAGCACACTCGGGCACGCACGTTCAAGTTCAGAGGTCACCTTGTCATTGATCATCCTGCGTCAGACTAGTCTGCTCCCAATTAGGGGGTCGGAACCGTAGGGTCCGATATCTGAGTTTGTCAGCAGACATTTGATCTCCGACGACGCGTCGAGATCTATA
>ML211830.1:0-10966 GCA_004369055.1 Polyporus arcularius HHB13444
AGGACATCGTACTTTATTGCAATCCTGTACAGAACAATACAAATAAACAGAATATCATAGAACGTCTTGACGCAATGGCGGCCGGTCGTCGTTGTGTCGCGAGGTTGGAGGTGGATAGCTGCAGGCTAGCATCAGACACGGCGGGCCCGGAGGACGCCATGTAAGGCAAGTTCGCCCTCGCTTAGCCTATCAGCCAATCACGTTAGATTATATAACGTCATCGAGCTCCCTCGCTCCAACTCGCCCACCTCGCCTCGACCAGCTCGATAACCGAGTTTCTGGAACTCTCCTTGCGAGTCGAGTCGAGTCCGAGTTCCAGCTCGCCTCGCGCGCAACACTATCCCAAGGAGACAACGCAGCATGCGCGCTATATGCGGTTGTTCTCGTCAGCTACCTGCAAATCAGATACAGATATTAGATTATGACTCACGTATGACCTCGGTACTCGACGGTGATACGTTGCAGAGCTAGACAACTGCTCAAACTCAGGGAGTGCGGTGGTCCAGGGGCGGGATGGCACCTATGCACATGTCATCGTCGTCAGTCCCCAAGAGTCGACGATGATCGGAACGACACGTACATGACGCATGCATCCATGCCTTCGTAGGCGCCCTTGTCGAGGAGAATGAGTTTCCCTCCTCCGCCTTCTTCAGCTTAATTCAGATATCATTGTGCGGATTGTGAGAGTCATTCAGGGTGACAACGTCCAGAGAGTATACTTACCTGGTGTGCCGAGGAGGACGACTCTCCCTGAAATGTCAAATCTTTGCAGAGCCGCCTTTACCGCGCAAGCAACTGCTACGCCTGCGGTTGCAATTAGGTTATGCCCGCAAGCATGCCCGATGCCAGGTAGGGCGTCCATCTCTGAGTTGACACCAAGCGTGCGTCCGCCATTCCCATGGGTGTACGTCGCGACCCACGCCGTCTCCAAAAGGTGGTGCCGAGTGACATTGAATCCTTGCTTCTCTACGAAGCCCGTCAGGACATCATGAGCATGGCTGAAGCTAATTGAGCAAACGTCTAGATCAAAGGTGTCTGTTACGCACCGTTCCTCGAACCTCAGTTCTGGGTGGTCTGTTGCAACCCGATCAGCCGAGCTTTAACTGGTGTTGGAAATCTCATACCATGAATATCCTGGCTCAACTCAAATAGCTCTTTGTCTAGAGTCGCAATAGTAGAGGATATATACTCGAGATACTCGGGTTTGTAGATGGCCCCCTGCTCGATGTGATCAGCACGGTCGGGGTATGCACCCTTGTCACCCGGTTGCCAGAAGAGATCAGCAGCGTTCTGAGCCATGATGGTGGTAGCGAAGGAAGAGGGATGCAGCCATGTTGACAACAGATCTGGTCTTATACTGAAGCTTGGCGGGTATACTCAGGTAGGAGCACGCTGCACAAGGTTCAAGTCAGATCATGAGGACTAGTTATCTTATCTGGCATGGAGATGCGGTCCGCCGCGAATCTGGCTTGTCTTCCTGCTGAACCTGATTGATTAAAGTGTTGCAACTTGCCGCAACCTCCACGTCCCAAGCACGAATGATCAGCTGGATATCCAAAGCATATGGTACACAATGTGTGAAAGTAACCGAGATCTAGAGCTACAGTATAGTTCATGTCTGATCGAAAGCCTCCACCCTCCAAACCTTGATGACCCCCGCGCGATCGCCACTGACAAGGCCGCCGCGGAAGGGTGAATCTATACAAGCCAGAGCAGTGATGGTATCTTGATGTCCCTTCAAGAGGTTCTGTTGGTTGTGATTGATGAGCGAAAGCCGCTGCGGAGGACGGTCGCGCTGGCTCGCTGAGTGGGTCGTGGCCCAGGTCTCGATGTACGAGGATGCGTTCCCTGAAGGCGCGCGAATGGAACTAGAGGAAAAGCCATTAGTTTGCACCGCAGGGAGACTGCCTGCAAGACGCACCTGTATGTGGGTTTGTCGCTTTCGACCTCACTCCCGCTCAGGACTACAGACCGTTCCGGCCGACCGAGATCCCAGTAGCGAAGCTTGCAATCCTCCGAGCCAGTAATCAAGAATCCTTTGCCAGACGAACGAGAAGACTTCGAGTCGAGCTCAGCCATATGCGATCGGTGCACGACTGTGTGTCCACCAAACTCTGCACCCGCCACGATCGCGCGAATATCCGGGAACGGTGGTTGCGGCGTGTCCATGCGAGCGGGGTCCATTCCAATGTACGCCGGTGGCCGAGCAACGCCGTCCAACGAAGAACTCTCCTGTCGAGCACGAACGAGTGCAGCAATGGCAGCAGCGGGATCCATCTCAGCATCGTCCACGCTGACCTCCTTCGGCTCCTCCGCAGCTTCGGACGCATTGACGACCGCTCTTGTGGAGAATGTCTCAATCAGTGTCGCGTTCTCGATGTCCCAGACCTCCAGAAGAGTATGCGACGGGCTCTCCAAAACGCTCTTCGGAGTCTCCACGGCGACAACGACCCACTTGCCCTTGCCCTTGGTCGGGTGCACGACCACCTGGTACACGCGGCCGAAGCGTCCTTTCAAAGATTGGCCGACTTTCCAGCTCTTGATGAGGATACCGAAGCGTATGTCCCAAAGAGACAGTACGCCTGTCGACGTTCCGCAGATCACCCAGGTCCGCTTCCGATCCAGACAGATGCACGTAATCGGCCCATGATGTCGAGGGTTCTCCATCCGCTGGAGGGAGCGCATCGTGCGGAGATCGAGAATGGTGATGACGGAGTGGGTAGTGGCAAAGATGAGGTTTGACGAGGTATCTGTACGAACACAGTATCAGTTGAGGTCCAAGGAAGTAAGTCCAAGGAAGTAAGTCTTTGCACTTGCCTGTAGAGTAGTGCATCATGCTGGTGATGTACTCTCCTGGGGTATCAACCCGATGCTCCCGAACGACCTGGAGCTTGCTGTACTTGGGAAGTGTCCCGCTCTGGCTCACATGCACCCGGACGATATGCAGGCTTCCATCGTCGGCTGCGCTCGCGAAGCAGTGCAAGCCTTCGAGCATGCATACACACTTGACCCGAGCATGATGCTGGTTGTATGTATGTCGCGGCTTGCTAGTGACGTTCCGCTCCAACCGTGCAGTGTCCCAAACCTTCACAGTCTTGTCATCGGACGAGGACACGAAGAACATGTGGTCGGGAGACACGGCGATGCCGGTGATCGCCTCCGAGTGCGAATTGAAGTGCGCGATGAGGGACGCCTCCAACCGGCGTGCGCTCCCGTCCCGCGGCATGAAGCTGTGGCGCGCAGCATTCCGTCGGCGAACCGGGCCTTCATGTACCCTAGGCCCAAAGTCATTCTGCAGATCGCGGTTATTGTCGAGGTACAGGTGCTCGAGGAGGTTGCTGATGCCGGGTTCCTGCCCATCTATGACATGCAACGTGAGTGACTCGATACTTTGAGGCGGCAAGCGATTGAGCTCACCATAACTTGATATTGGTACAATTGACGGAAGACGCGGTCGGTCCTGACCTCGAATCGTACCAGCGACCGACACAGGTGAAGTCCTGCCAGACGGCGACTGCGATCCTTCCGAGAGCATCTGGGCATGAGCCTCCAGCAAACCCGTCGCGCTCGCCTTGGACGACCCAACCGCAGGTGCGGCCTTCTGCCCGTCTCCGATCGGGAAGCGATGCATAGCACGCAAGGCCGACGAGTTCGTCGTCGAGTTCGTTGACTCCGCCGGGCTGCCTGGCCGCTCAATCGGCGGCAGATCATTGGGCGCATGCGATGGGGGTAATCCAGTGTCCGCAGAGAGTGGGTGTGGAACAGGACTGCGGGGCTCCCGAGAACCAGGTACCCCAAGGCTATTTGCAGAGTTGTTGATGAGAGCAAGTCGCCGTCGCAGATCCTCGAACGGTGCGCCCGTAGACGTAGGTCCATGGTCGATGCTCAGAGTACGGTGTGTGCGAGGCGTGCCAGGCGATCGGACAGTCATCTCCGAGCTCATTCGATGTGCGGTCATCCGTGACGGCCGTCCATCGGAGTCAGGCGTGCGCAAGAAGACAGTCTGCGGCACGACGCCAAGCTTCTGCAATTCGATCGTAGTCGTCACCTTGAGTGCGTCTGACTCGACCTCGACGCTGACTCGTGAGGCGAAGCTGTATATGGTTCACGTCTAAGTGCGAAGATGAAGAGATGTGGATGCTCGGATGCGTACCTGGAGATCGCGCGCGCCAACTTGACGATATAGTCCTTCATGGCTTGCAACTTGGCTTCCTCGGTCGAAGTCATCCCGAGTTTCTGAAGTCTCGCTATCTGGGCTTCATCCCTGCATCCCAACATGTAAGTGATAGGAAATGGCACACACAGCGATCCACTTACTCCTCCGATCTGGCACGGGAGGACGCTGTCCCAGTTTGTCTGACTGTGGCCATGCTCTCCCGAGGTGACTCAGACTTCGTGCTTCGGTGTGACCGCCAAAAGTTGGTCTTGTCGGCCTTCATAGCCCATTGTACCGCGGCCTCAAAGATGTCTCGCGCCAGCTAGCGAGTCAAACGAGCCATCAGGAAATGCGGGCCTGCAGAGCAGTAGTTGACATACCGGGGGCTTCAGTGCTATCAATAGGGACTTCTCATCTACTTCTCGGACGTCCGACCGGAGGAGGTGCCGCAGAGACGGATAGAGGATACACCACACGTCACTCGGAGGCAGGTGTTTCGCAGCCGACGCGATGAAAGCCGCAGCGGCTTCGGAGATGGCGTGTCAGCATCCACTACAGGGGTTCACTGCTGCGTTTCGGATACTCACCTTGCCTTATCCATATATTCGGGTGATAGAGGAATCCCAGCGTTGCACTCATGAGTTCCCATATCCGCATCTTCTGGAACAGCCCCAATTCGCAGAGATTAGTCAGGGACGCCAGGACCTTCGCGACCACAGTCTCTTCGACATCTGTCAATAGCTCCAGTCAGTATGACTCCACATTACGCGGTACGAACTGCATGCATACCAGATAGAGCTTGGATCATCAGCGGCAGAATGTATTCCTCAAGGCTGCGGCCACCAGCACATGCCGCCACGTCGACGATGCTGTCGAAGAACGCATACCGCAGCAGCCAGTCGCGGTCGTTGAGATATGTGATCATGTGGCTGAGCAGTACGTCATTTGTCTTCTGTCGTCCGAGGAAGATGCACAGGGATGAGATGTTGTGGAGGACTGCACGCTTCACGACACTGGACGGGTCGACCAGCAGTGTAGCGAGATGCTCTTCTATGCTGTTCTGGAGGTCGTTCATGCTCGCATCGTACGAAACCTGTTGGAGGATCAGTATCAGCGGGGATAATTGAGAAGTAATCGGAAGCGCATACCTCAAAGTGGGCCTCGTCATATTCCTGCGTATCCGGCGACAGCTTGTAGGAGCCGTGGGCCTTGAGTGCCTGTCCCATCTCCAAGTATCGCACCGCCGTATCCGCCAGCGGCACTATGAGCTGCGCGTACATACAGCGGACCAACACCTCCGGGTCGCGCACCAGGTGGGCTATGGCGGGGATGATGTACTCGGGGAATATCGCCGCATTCGACGGCGTGATAACAGTGACAAGCATCAAGACCTGCATCAGAGTGCGAAGTGCGGCCGCTCGGACGATGGCCGCGTCGTCGTGCAGGAGGTCCACTATGTATGGCACCATCCGGTCAAGCTTGGCCTCGTCGGTGAGGTGAGACGAGAGCGCAAGGAAGACGTCCAGAGCGCGGACCTTCGAGCTCGGGAGGTAGCAGTTGCGGATGTTCGCGCACATGAGAGACAGGATGATGAGCGCAGGACCATCTGTGGCCCATGTCAGTTGATTCAAAAGGCAGAGAGACGAAGGATGTACCTTTGGCCGCCGCTCTCTTCCCTGCAGACCACGCACTATGTAGCTTGCTTTCGCGATTCGGAATGTTAAGTTCGACAGGAAGCACATCCTGGGAGACACACGTGAGGATAAGTTCTACATGAGGGCATATTTCACCTACATGGAACGGGCGCGTTGAGACCAACTGAGGCGTATAGTCAACCTTCACGTCCATCACCGTCTCCTCGGCCGTCTCATTGATAAGATATGGCTCGACGCTCTCATAATCGGCCCATATTCGTTCCATCCGGTGGTCAGAGTCGCTCGGTAGAGGATCATTCGGCATGTCGCCGGTCAAAGCGGAACTAGACGATCCCGCGGGCACTGCGCCCTTGTGCGCGGAAATGGTGGCCGTAGAAGGGCCAGCAGACGGAGTGGCGGAGGTGGAGAAGAGAGAGGGCGAGTTGACTTCATTCACGGACGAGACATAATTATGGAGGAACGAGTAAAAGCTCTCTGGGAAGACCGTCCCGCGAGAAGTGTGTAGCAGTGTATCGAACGTGGGTCGCGTCGAAGAGTCGATAGCGATCATTTGCTTGATCAGTTGCTGAAAGTGAAAGTCTCAGTAGGAGCCGTGTCACGGCGAAGAGCTATACTCACCCTCACACCGTCGTCCTCCACCGCGGTCAACTGGGTCTCGACCTTCAGTTCTCCTTCGCGATATTTGAAGAGTTCGCTAAGGGTGAACAACGGTTTGCCCTCCAAGAACAACTCCGCGATCACGCAGCCCGCGCTGAAGCAGTCCATCGCCTCCGTGACCTTCCCGTCCCGCTTCCCTTCTCCGTCCTCCGTGGCCAGCTTCGACTTCTTCGCGCTGATATCGGGATTCTCACTCGCGGTGTAGAAGCGTTCAGGAGCAATGTAGCAGGAGCGTCGACCAGAGGTATCGAAGAAGAATGAGAAGTCAGAAGGGTCGTCCAGAGGGAGGTACGTCGGCTTGTACGACGCAAAGTCCGAGACATAGACCCAGTTCCAAGACGTCACAAGGATGTTCTCAGACTTGATGTCGCCGTGCGAGACCTTGCGGTTCCGCGCGTCGCGGAGGGCATTGAGTATCTGGAACGCGATCCACTTCTTCTCGACCAGGCTCAAGAATGGTCGCGTGCTTGTGCGCACATGAGCGGAAGTGGGGGTGATGTACATGTAGCGAACGCACCTTATTCTGTCGTAGAGGTTGCTCGCAACCCACTGTCGGATCACATATCCCGCTTTGTCCGTTTCCACAAACGACTGGTAGCCGTACACGTTGGGGATGTCCGCCAACGCCTCCCGTTCCACTTCGCAATGTCAGTAGCAGCACTGCACATAGAAGTAGGCTACGCACTCTTCAGCCTCCTGTGGTACTTCCTCAAGCTCAGCCCCGGGTCCGGCTTGATGAATATCTTGACCACCAGGTATCCATTCTTATGTCGACACTTTACTGTCTTGAGAAACCGAGCGGAGCCAAGACTAGAGGTAGATAGGTGATTTTAAACGAGAGAACGTTGCACGAACTACATACCTTCGTTCATACACAACATCTGCTCCCAGTTCAGCCACAAACGAGTCCAGCGCGCCGCTGGTACGCGTCAGGGATTGCGCGTTGCCCATAGTTCAAATATCTGGCACTTCCAAGAAGATCATGAACATAAGCGAGACGTGATCTTGAGAACTAGGAGGAGAGGTAGATGGTCGGGGGTCAAGCTGAAGTAGCCCATGATGGAAGCCCGGGGCGTCAGCGCTTCAGCTTGTAAGCCCGTACTTACAATGTTACCGAATCACACAATCATAAGTGCTTAGCCAGCTTCCTGCCACGAGCTAGCTACGAACAGGTTGTCTGAGGTGTCGTAGTGTCTGAAGCCCTCGTCACATCGGCGACGCCGCCGTCCCTAGTATATGCCGGTCCTCGTCCAAATGACCTCCTTTGAGCCACCCACGCGTTCAAAACATGGAAACGATGTTTATACACATTAGAGCAATTGCCATGTACTAAAGGCGCAATGACGGGACCACAGTAACTTGAAGGAACGAGGGAGATTCGATATGCTACAATAATGTACCCTAGAGGAAGTAGTCACGTAGCGAATTGTGGGGAGGACCATCACGTTATTACAGCGCAAAGAACCGTCTATGACATGAGATATCCCAAGTCCAAGTCCAAAGGGAAGAGACAGGGAGAGATAACGAAAGCAGAGTGGTGGACGTGACTGAACTGGATGTGGAGAACAATAACGGAAACGGAGTCAGGATAGCGAATCGCCACTCGATCGGCGGCGAGAGGTTCACATTCCGGAAGTGATGTTGCTCGGGTGCAGGGTGGTGGTATGGGTATGGGAAGGATGATGGGCCGCAGGCTGTTGTTCCACTAGGAGGGAAGCAGGGTCCCGCGGCCAGGAAATCGTCAACATGCCTTCAACGAGGATGCTGCGGACATGTACAGCCTGTCAGGACAGGAAAGTCAGCCGGCGGAACAAACTGGATACGCTACTAGTCAGACTCACGTTGACACCAGCTGGCAGGGTGATCTCCCGCCGGAACTTGCCATACTTGAGCTCGCGCACAGGGTACAACGCGAGAGTGGCAGTCTCCGACTCGGCGTTCGCGCTCGGCTCCGAAGACGAGTTCGCGCTTGCGCTGCCGCCGATGTGGAGGTGAGGCCCGGTGCGTTCGCCCTCGACGATCAGGCGACCATGCTCTATGCGCACGGACAGATGCTCGGCCTTCATGCCGGGAACCTCGAGCATGGCGGTGATGTGTGGGTTGGCCGGATCATCGTACAAGTCCATCCTGAGAGAAGACCGTATATGTCAGAGCTCGCGCTTGAAGATCCTAGGGCGAGACGTGGACGTACCTAGGCATGAAAACACCTGATCTCTTCTGCTGCATCCGCTGCCTCTGCAGCTCGAGGTACGCTCGGGCCAGCATGCGGTCCAGGTCGCGGTAACGCGGGTCCTCCTTCTGCGCCTGCATCAGCTTCTGCACCTTCGTCGACGCCGCGCGGAAATTCGGGTATGCTGAGAGTGTGGTGTACTGAGGAGACATCAGGGAGGTGGAATCCGCCTGTCTGTGGCGAGGGTTGTAAGCTCAGTTTTCAGGAGAGCAGCGGCTTATATACCTCCAGTGACTCCAATGTTTGAGATCTGCCATAGGGATCTGGCGTACCCCGCACTTATGATTCCGCTGCCTTTCTTTGGATGAGGGCGGATCATGACTCGACCCGTGCCGATACACGTCCTCCTTGTCCCCTCGCACCGAATTTTTCGCCGTGGTTTGCGGTGTATGAGTGCACCGTGATTCTGACATCGGGAAGTCATCTTCCCTGGGGATGATAAAGCGACACGTCTCCAAGTCGGCGGAGGTGAGTAAGAACCGGCTGAAGCTGTGCAACCAACGGCGCTTCTATTTGCCGTTTGCTCCCGCAGTCGGGCGTCTCGCGCGTGCAGGCGTGTCCAAACAAGTCCGGGCATTCGCGAGGCTGGTGATTCAACGCGCCTTACAACGAGGTGTGCTCAGCAACCTGGTGAGTCAAGAGAACCGTAGGACGCACTGGTGCCGCTTCAGGTTGCTGTGTGTAGAAAGTATTAAAAAGCATACGACGCACTTGGAGACTACATCCGCCGCGCCATCGGACCGAAATGACGACGTCGACGAGTGCTTGCCTCGGTTTGCCTCCGGGTGCGTGTACGATGCCGTATGGCGCTCGGCCAAGGTACTGCGGCGACTGGGGCACTAGGGAAGTGCCGCGCGGCGCGGCTCTAACCTTGTGTACTGGCGAAGTGACTCAATGAAGATCTTTACACCAGCATCAACCAGTTTGGAGGGTAAATCTGTGTGGGCAAAAGTTGGCATTCGCTATAATTAACAACGCGTTGGCAGATTATATTTATTGTGAACATGCAATTACAACTCCCAGAAAGCGGGAGCAACGTGCACGCGGGGCTCGCGGCTACAGCACATCTACTCGATCTCAAGGCAACTAGTACTCTTGAAAGACTGCGAGGTAAGTAGTCGGGGGTCTTGCGTCGGAATGTGGACGGCCTCAGAAAGGATGCGAGGAGACGCGAGCACAGGCGATCACACGCAGGTCGGCCAATCCGACTGCGAACTCCAGGGTGTCAGCATTCAGGGTACACCACTGGTTCAAGTTTATCAGTGCAAGTCTTTCCTCTTCTCCCTCACCCAGACTGCGAGAGATGCTCTGAGTTACTTGGACATGTTCGCACACATTGTCACATACATACGTACTTCCAGTACATAGATATGATTTATGATTTCATTCCTTGTTAGGCAGTACAGATACTAGAAGAGACGGAACCAGGCGGACCACTGCTAACCTTGCTTATAGAACAGCCGTAGTAAGTACTCACCGACGACACTACTACAAGGAGCCTTACGCCACTAGTGGCAATCCCGCCTGGGAGCAGAACTGGAACCATAAGAGCTTGTAGGAGTAGAGGTGTCGCTCAGCTGCCAGGCTGGGGCACATACATACCTGCTCTGGCCATCATACACATGCGTAGTAGCCGGCGTGCTTGGAGACCCATCGGAGGTCCGCGGTTCAGCTGGTCATCACAAGCTGCCTGCCGGAGGAGACCTGAGGTCAGTTTAGCAAGCGGGACATCAAACTGAGCTCAGACGTCGGACGGATGCACTGACCTTACTCGCGTGGTGGCGCCCCGGGGTCCCACACGACGTCGTAAAGCGTCGCACATAGCCATTCTGTACTGCACACACAATGCACCTTTCGTGAGATACATTCAACCATACAACTCCAGGGACGTACCTCTATGCAACGCGTACTGGCCCAACAGAGCCTTCGAGAATTGTGGCGATGGCTGGTGATACGTATGTACTCGATGTGACTACGTGCGCTTGATACACGCCGTAAGTCCTGTCAGTGCAAGATGTCCGTGCACTGACCTCATGCGCAAACATGCGCATGGATGCAAGCGATTGAACTTAGCTGCAGAGGGGCCTCGGGAGACCGCTTAGCAAAGGACGGTGGCAAGAGCGCGGCGACTAGAGGGAACAGCACACCGAAAGAAGGTGGTGAGGCGGATCGCGCATGCGGCGCAAAGGGGAACACCAGTGCGAGCTGATGAGCAGCTTACAGCGACGAAGGGCGGCAGGTGCGGGGACAAAGGAAAAATGAGACGTT
>ML211831.1:0-10951 GCA_004369055.1 Polyporus arcularius HHB13444
GGTGATCTTCAGCGACTTGGCCTGCTGTGCGGCCTGCGACTGCTTGAGGAGCGTTTCCAGACGCGTCTGGATGTCCCGGGGAAGGGGGGCAGCGCTCGGGATAGTGACTTGTGATTGCGACGAGCTCGTTGAAGCCCTCAATGACGCCCTGTGCCTCCACCAAACGGCCGTTCTCCGACAGGACGACGAATGGTTTCGGAAACCTCCTTGCCAGCAGCAGCGTAGATGGCGGGAAGACCGCCCGCGCGGTCGTTGGAGGATAAGGTGGGGTTGTGAAAGAATCCGTCGAGCTCGAGGGTGGACTTGAGTCACTTGACGGCCGAGTGAATCGCGTTGAGCTTAGTCTGGACCTTGTTCAAGACCTGAGGCGACTTCTTGAGCGCAGCGGAGAACACCGTGCTAGAGTACTTTGCGCGATGGCGCTCGCCGCGGGGCGTCCGAGACCAGCGGAAAGAGCTGCGGAGCGGGCAGAAGCAGCGAACATAGCAGCAATTAGGGAGATGGTGAGGAAGGAGTCGTCGTCGTCGTGGAACAGGTGCCGCTCGTCGTCGACTCGTGCTCGTCACCGTGTCGGTAAGTTCCGTAACGGGCATCGGCAATACCCGGCGCTTGCCAGAACCAAGGCGCTCGTCCGAGTGATCATATGATACCGTCCGAGAGCGAGCTCGGAGTCCTCATCGTAAGTATGTACATATCACATCGCATATTCTCGTAGTATACATCGATATCCGGGGTCGCGATCCGTGGTAACAAGATGATGCAGAGATAGGGCACGGGCGAACACACACATATGGCACAATGGTGAGTGGAACGATTTCCCTGCCTATGCCGCGCAGTACGCTCAGGCACCGAAACCGTAGAGGGTACGCCCAGAACGCTTGAGGGCGTAGACGACGTCGAGCGCAGTGACGGTCTTTCTGTAGACAGCATGTGAATATGAGGTCATCGCGGAAGGCGCAACGAGATTCACCTCTTCGCATGCTCGGTGTAGGTAACCTGCGTGAGAAAGGGACGATAAGAACGCTTCCGGGGCCGATAGCGGAGTCAGTGAGGGTACGCACAGAGTCACGGATGACCTGAATTCATGCGCAGGAAGGTCAGCGGGAGGTGGACATCCTAGGGACAAAGAGACGACGCACGTTCTCGAGGAAGATCTTGAGGACACCGCGGGTCTCCTCGTAGATGAGGCCGGAGATACGCTTCACACCGCCCCGACGGGCGAGACGGCGGATGGCCTAGACGAGAGTGTCGAAGATTACTCTGGAGCTCGTGTGCGAGTGGAAGACACGATGAACGCGACGACGTACCGGCTTGGTGATACCCTGGATGTTGTCACGAAGAATCTTACGGTGACGCTTCGCGCCGCCCCTGGAGAGTAGCGATGAACCACCAGTCAGTAAGTCGAGGTACAACATTTGGTGCCACCGCCGGACGCGGTGCCACAAAGACGGGGTTGAACACGTACTTTCCGAGGCCCTTTCCACCCTTTCCACGTCCAGACATGATTCAAGATGAGTTGAGTAGGATTTGGAGGGAGGTGCGGAGGGTCGACGCTTCGAAGGTGGCCGTTGCAGTCAAGAACGTGGCGGAGGCGCGGCGGTGCTCTCTGAGCTCGTATAGACGCCAGCATAGCACTGCAAAGAACGTGGTTCTGACGACACTTTGATCGCTTTCCGCTGCAGGATGTCTGCATTATTCCCTGGTTACAAGCAAGTTGAGGCGTTCGGACCGGACGAAGACTACGAAAGCCATGATGGCGAGGTCGAAGAAGAGGTGCAATATGTAACGCTAGACCTTGGAACGGTCGAACCAACCTTGGTTCCAAGCTCGTCCTCATACCGCCTCATAGTGAGTTGATCGTCGTCGCACATAGGAACCGAGATGACAGCTGTTGTGACATTTTATAGGGCCTTGACACGTCTACACCGTTTCTTCAGTTGTCGGGCACCATGCTGAAAGGGCAGCACGTCTCTTTGCTCGGCACGGAGCTCCTTTTCACCGAAGCCACGGGTGAGTAACAACGCCCAATATCACTGTAAAGCTCGCTGACCCGGACCGGCACATCTCAGAAGAGCACAGCGAACGGGGCAAGAAGCCCTTAGTGCATGTCGCGAACACGGAACGTAGGATACGCTTCAAAGAGGTCGAGCTGAAGCCGAAGCAGGCGGCGGGCGCCGTCCCTGATGCGCCGGCATCCTCAGCTCCGACGGCGAAGTCCAGCAGTACTGCGAGGAAGGTGGAGAGACAGATGGGCCATGTGATGAGCGGCAGCGCAGGTCCATCGCGGAGAGGGCGTGGAGGCCCAAGGAAACGCGGCGCGTCGAAGGCCCAGTCTCGAGACGAAGGGCCCGTGGAGGAACCTCCCGCCGATACTAGTGAGCCTCAGCCTGCTTAGGAGGCTCTGCTTCGGTGCAGATGGACACAGCCGAGGGGTAGCTCCGGGGAGCGGAGTGTGTGCCGCAGTGTCCGATTTCCGTGCATTCCCTCCGTGGTAAGTCTTCGCCTGAATGTTCGCAATACGATACCGGCTGATGTGCTCACTGTTTTTAAAATGCAGAAGTGGATGGATCTCCCGCTTGAGCTCCGTCCGGGAGAGTGTTTTGCAAGAAATCAGTGCCTATTGATACGTATGTCAAGACCACGGTGCTGCATGGACTTCCAATCCTCTCTACTCCCGATCGTCCATGGTCGAAAGCGCAATGAGGCGGACTCGGTGCTGCAACCGTCCTTCCAGAGGAGGGGGTTCTTTCATCTCCGCCTCTCTGTGTGAACCTGAACCAGGGCACGAAGATCGTTGTCATTGGTCTGCGGTCTCAAGGAGTATATGGTATGTCAGCTCGGCCCGGTCTTTCGCAGTTCGCGAGGTCGGATCGTCATCGTGTAAAGTTGGTCGCGGCAAGCTGCCGTTGCAGTACGTATTTATGATAACTGCGACTCGGCGAGCACCCCGCTGTGCACATACCCTTCGAAGCATAAATTCCACCACAAGCGAAGTTACATGTACTAGCATTCATTCAGAGACAAACAGCTCGCTGCGCAGTCAAGCATGGCGCACTCAAGGCTGAATGTTGTAGCGTGGCAGAGGTGTCGCGTGGTGAGGTTTTCAATATGCGGTCTACAGTAGTACAGGATCTACGGGCTAAATCCTCCAGGCGCTGCTGAAGAGCCTTGCCGCCGAGTTTTCGGACACGATCGAAGTTCACGTCATCGACGAGCATGAAGCCGTCCAGGCTCTTGACCCTCGAGAGCGCGACGAAGGTCAGTCCGGAGCAGAACTCTGACTTCCCAAGCCCAATGCGCGCCCGTAGGATCGTGAGGCCCTGCGATTTGTGGATGGTGACAGCCCAGGCAAGACGCAAAGAAAGTTGAGTTCGTGATAGGGTCTTGTTCTTGAGCTCGAACGTGGCCTTGATTGCAGGGAGCGGGACGATAGGAACGTCTTGCGATGTGCGCCATAGCGTAGGGCCAGTGTAGGTCGGGCAGGACACGAGTACTGCGAGAGGGAGGTCCGAACGGGTGCTTCCAACAGGCCAGACGATGTCTTCGACTGTGCCGGTTGCGCCGTTTACGAGACCTGACGAGCGGTGAGCAAGGGATACGGGCGATCAAAATAGAGCGACATACCGTGCTGTTGCCAAAGGTTCCTCGTAATCATGACCTTGGCACCCCGCGCAAGAACAACCTCCGCCTCCAGACCGGCAGCATCTTCAGTGTTTGCGTGAGCAGCATCTGCGCCACCGTCGTGCTTGGCCTTGATGCGAGCACACGGGTGATTGAGCGCAGTCAACTCCTTGTAGTTCGCGACATCGACAGCCTCGGAGGTGGTGAAGAGACACGTTGACTTGCTGAAAGACGCTTGCTCGGCTGTGGTAAGTTTTGATTGCGACCTTGTCAGGAGAAGCTTCCAGTCGTCAGTAGTGAGACCGCCACTGCTTGCATGGTCAAGAAGAGCACGGAACCGCTGTTGTTCGGCGGAGTCCCCTAGCTGACGGTGTACGATGCGGAGTCGGAAGCTCGTTGTGAACATGAGGTACAGCATACTGCCGTGATGGTTGGCCTGAGCACGCTCGGACGCGTTGTCGAGAGGACCAGGAGGAGAGTAAAGAGGACGGTCGCCGACCGGGGGTAACTGAGCAAAGTTTTCGACAATGGCCACATGAAATGAGCCGAACGGTACGTCTTGAGGCTTGAGTTGACGGAGTCCGAGTGCGTCGACTTAAGTAGCGGGAGTGTCGAACGGAAATTCATGGTCGTCGAGGTCGAGGTCGAGGACTCGAGGTCGCGGTCAGATAGACGAGTCTACGAGGAGCTCGCTGTCGTACAAGCCTGAGTGATCTGTCGAACAAGTGATTGACGAATAGAAAGATCGCAGAGTCCGATTCACGATGCCACCTGGCATTTTAGATCTCCGACGTAATCTTCAACACCTACGCCAGTGGCTGTGCGTCACAACAAGTACTGTACCATTTCGATCAATTCGGCCAACACGTGACTTTTTATTTTTTTCGAAAAATCTCAGAAAATCCGACAAATCGAAAGAAAATTATTGGCGATGTTTCCCAAATCCGGGTGTGACCGTGACAGGCCGAATTGATCAAAATGGTACAGTACTTATCGTCAACCTTCCTCAACACTCTCGAGCACTCAAGCTGGCTGCTCCAATGAGCTCATCAATCCGTCAAGCGGAATCAGCTAACTTCACGTAGAAATTACCGGGACTACGGTGACATGTATCTACTATCCGATTCTGCCGAAGTACGGCTCGAAGTAACATGAAGAATTCACCGTCTACCAGGGAATCTATGCAGCCTCAGGTGTGTTCATTGCTTTTTGATAGAGCTCAGAACGAAAGACGAGATACTTCAGTATCCATCACTACTTCCCAGCTGCTATAAGGACTTGTTCAAAGTTCATCGTATGCGGAGTGGCTGACGCACAGTTGGAGCAAATGGGTGCGGATGACACAGGCACGATGGATCCGCTTGCGACATATCTTCGCGTGCAACCCCAACGCCTAATCCCACGTACGGTGGACGGGTTTTGACAAGGACGCGGAGAGTTGGCTGACGCGACCGGCTTAGCTGAGTACCCAAAGACTCAGGTTGGGCTGTCAGCCCGCATGTCACTCCACCAGCGGCATGCCTCCTTCCCCTGCCAATCCTCCTCGTTCCCGCCACCGCATCCTCCGACCATCCTCCGACCGTCATGACCTCCAAGCAGCAATTACCGCCTCCGACGCCAGCGCGCCGTTCTCCCACCGACTGGGCTATAGCGACGACACCCGCATCGTCGTCCCGGAGTAGCTACTCGGATCCGTCTTCTCGATCCACCGATGCAAGTTCTACGGTCGTCGGTAGCAACACTAGGCGCGAAGATCCTGCCGATGAGGAGGATGTGAACAGCGCCTTTGAGCGCGAAGCATACGGGACTCCCACTGGCGAGAAAGCAGACCCGTTCGAGGTGAAGATGGGTCCCGAAGACCCTGATAACCCACAGAAATGGTCGCGAGCCTATCGATGGTACATCACGATGCTAGCGGCTATCCTCTTGTTGAACGCGTGCGTACAGTTCCTCTCCGGGTCTTGCGACGCGCCGCTTATGAAAACGTGTAGAACGTTCGCGTCGTCCATCCCAACTGGCATCATCACAGACCTTGAACGGCAGTTCGCCTTCAGCGCCGAGGTCGGAACACTCACGATCTCAATATTCGTGGTCGGGTACTGCGTTGGCCCCTTGGTATGGGGTCCATTGTCAGAATACGTTGGGCGGAAACCTGTCTTCCTCGGCACCTTCGTTGTCTATACCGGACTGCAAGTTGGGTGCGCTTTGGCGCCCAACACCGCTGCGTTGCTCGTCTTCCGCTTCCTCGGCGGGACCTTCGCAGCAGCGCCTCTGGCTAATAGCGGGTACGCACTGTTACGAGCTTTCAATTAGGACGCGCGGCTGACCATACATAGAGCGGTCATCTCGGATATTTGGGACGCTAACACACGAGGCAAGGCACTCGCCGTGTTCACCCTTGCCCCCTTCGCTGGACCTTCGCTTGGTCCTACAGTCAGCGGATGGATGAGCGTCGCGGGAGTATCGTGGCGATGGGTCTTCTGGCTGCTGACGTGCTTTGCTGGATTCCTATCTGTCCTCGTACTCCTTACTCTCCCGGAAACCTTCGTGTGAGTTCGCTGTCATAATCATCGTTCATATCTTACTTACCTCCTGCCCGAAGCCCTGTACTCTTGGTTCAACGTGCGAAAATGTTGCGCAAGGAGACTGGCGACGACAGGTACTGGGCGCCTCTGGAACGGAATCAGATGTCGCTGGGGCACAAGATCTCTCACATTCTCAGCCGACCATTCCTCATCCTGGCGTACGAACCCATGCTCATCGCTATCACGATCTACATGAGTGTACGTAGCATCCGTGGTCCGGGCGTCCATGTTCACATTTGACATACTGTCTCCAGTTCGTCTATGGATGCATCTACCTCCTCTTCGAGGCGTTCCCGATCGTGTTCTCCGAAGGTCACGGCTTCAACGCGGGCTTCACAGGCCTCACCTTCCTGTCCGTCTTCATCGGCGGTTGCATTGGTGTGCTCATCTACCTCACCATCTACAATCCTCGCTATGAACGCTTGATGAAGGAGTTCGCGCCTTACCCCGTCCCTCCCGAGTATCGCCTGGAGATCTGTATGGTCGCTGCGCCCGTCTTTGCGATCTCTTTTTTCTGGTTTGGATGGACGTCGTTTCCCTCCGTCTCCTACTGGGCGCCCCTCACGGCTGGGATCCCCCTCGGCGCATCGATTGTCTTCATCTTCCTCGGCCTGTTCAACTACATGATCGACGCCTACCTCTTCGTGGCCGCCTCGGCACTCTCTGCCAACACGATTGTGCGGTCGTTATTCGGTGCCGGCTTCCCCCTCTTCGCAGCGCAGATGTACGACAGGTTGAACCCGCAGTGGGCTTCCTCGCTGTTGGGCTTCATTGCCATCCTCCTCGGGCCCATTCCCTTCCTGCTGCGGGCGTATGGACACCACCTGCGGAAGAGGAGCAGGTACGCGCCGACGGGTCACTTGCCTCTCACACCTCCCAAGAAGGACGAGAAGGGCGTGGTTATCGAGGAGCCCTGAGTGGTCTCAATATCCTTCTGACACCCGAGAGGCCGCGAAGATGCCCTGCTCGTATCACGCTACCATACCGCCTTTTCACGACTTCACAATGGACTCTCTGCCGCATCGCACACATACCACTACACGCTGTACTTGTTCTCTTGCCGCTATTCACGCTGTATCAATAGTATTCACATCAGTAGCTCGGATTCTGCAGCGCAAGTATGCAACTCAACCCCTTCGTACCGATACCTGCCTGAGTATGTAGTCAGTCGTGAAACATACACACTGCATCGACATCGCACATACGGGAACGCTGTCGGAGAATGCCGATACAGGCAGTCTACGACCGAGATACACGAGGGCTAGCTCAGGTGTGGTGCCCATGATCGAAGGTGTTAACATGCAGGAGCGCTCAGCCACGCACGCGTCGAGACACGTGCTCTGAATGCGTCGCGAATCTCGGCGCGTCCACCAGGCGTGCTCTGTTGAACTTGCTCCTCTGCCACTCTAGGGTTGCTATACATCCTTATGACCTTCTTCTCACTTCGCTGTTAGCCTACACAATGGACTTCACCGAGATATACAAACAAACCGCTTCGCTCGTAGCCTTCAGCCCAGGGACTCACTTCCTTCTGACTGCCGTGCAAGACCGCCTGATTATCCGCCGCTCGGACTCCTTCCAGATCGCGCGAACCTGGCTCGTGGACACCTCCCCTTCTCCGACATCCGAGGCGCTATTGAGCTCAAATGCAGCTGGCCCACATTCCCTGAGGGACAAGACGGGAGAGAGCTCATCGAACGCGTGGATTACGCATGCGGGCTGGTCGTGCGACTCCGAGTACGTCCTGGGTGCATGCGCGAAGACGGGAGTGGTGTGCGTATTTAAATTGCGCGATGAGACGTGGAACGCGCGGATTGAGGCAGGGTCGGAAGGTCTGGTGAAGGCAGAATGGGCACCGGATGGCAGGGCAATCTTGTGTTTTTCGGAATGGGGGGTGAGTGTTCCATATGCTCTTCTGATGCCTGCTATGATGTTCATTGGGTAGAATCTTGGCTTGATAGCTCCGAGTCACGATATGGTCTCTGGTAACAGGTGCTGCGACGTATGTGCAATATCCCATCCACCCTGATCGAGGTACGTCTGATCACTTCAAGACTTCGCATCATTATCGCGCCCTTTCGTTTCACCATGTCTGGCTACGAGGCATACACGAATGAAAGGCATCTGTGGGACCAGGAACAAATGCTGTCATGCAGGCAGGTGGCTCTGTTAGGGTCACCGATGCGGCAGAATGGACAATCTTTCAGAAGCCACATGGCTTACTACACTCGCAAGCAAGACCTGACTCTCTGAGATAACAGAGGTGAAGGAGGCCGCTGTGCACGTTGCCTGTCAATTCGTCGACCCGCGGCGTGGGGCGTCTCATATTTAAGTGAACCACCCTTCGCTCCAGCATACTCGCTGCCATGAGTGGACCTGATCTTCGTCGATGCTAACCAGCAAACTTATGCAGGGTATGCGTTCCGCCAAGACTCGCGATACTTCGTGCTCGCCGAGCGACATAAATCAAAAGACACGTTAGGCGTTTACGATGCACACGAAGCGTACCGCCTCGTACGGGTGCGTCGTCCATTCGATCCGTGTGCGCATGCGGTGGAACAATGACGTTCGCAATGATTGGGAATTCAGCATTTCCCATTACCGACAGGTTCCATGGCATCGGTATCGCTATCTCCAACAGGAAACCACCTCGCAGTGTGGGAGGGACCTCTTGAGGTGAGACTCGCTGTCGTACTGGTCGAACATCTCTGCTTGACTGAACGGCGCAACAGTACAAGTTGTATATTGTTACTCTTGCAGGGAATGTCGTAGGGACGTTCTCGCCAGAGCCGGATCCAGGATTCGGCATTCGTTCGGTCGCATGGCATCCTTCGGGGATGTTCCTCGCGGTTGCTGGTGCGGACGATAAGGTTCGTACCTCGTGGAGGGTGTCACCATACACCTTAAATTTGACGTCTTCGTATGAATATAGGTGCATATCCTGGAAAGCCTGACCTGGAATGCGATTGCAACGCTGGACTTCGTAACACGAGTGCCTGTGGGCGTGGTGGGTGCTCTTTGGTGATTGTAACTCCTGAAGCTGGTCCTGACTAGCCGTCATGCCGTCAGCACATATGGCGAGAACCTACAGGATGGCTCGAAGTCACCCACGGGAGGGGGTTCCTGTCTTGTACGTATTCGCACGATGGCAATGTCATAAAGCTGACGTCTTCATGTTGCAGATGAGTGCATCCAACCCCCCTTCACCCTCCCGACCGCCGCATCCCAAGTTCGATCCAAGCCTACAAAGCCTGCGCACGGCACGCGCTCCTCCGCCGCAAGTACTAGTTCACGGTCAGGAACTGGAACGACGCAGATTTCTTTCAATACTTCCGGCAGCCTACTGCTCGTGCGCTCCGCATCATGCCCGACTGCCGTCCTTCTCTATGACTTTCCCCATACCTCACGATCGTCTTCAAGCTCAGCTTCTGCCCGTTCTCCTACCGCATCTGCGTCATCGTCATCGTCGTCATCTTCGATTCCGCGGCTTCGCACTGTCCTCTTGCACACGCAGCCCGTGACATCGGCGCGATGGAACCCGGATCCAGGACGGGCTGGACGCCTCGCAGTGGCGTGTGGTAGCCAGAGTGTATACCTGTGGAGCGATGAGTGGGTCGTCGAGCCTGAGGCTGGTCCCTCTCATGCGGGAGCGGGAGCTGAAGAAGATGCGGAGGTTGCGGAATGCGTCGGGGTGCCTGCGCGTAAGTGACTTCTGTGCACTCCAGAGCTGCGTGAATGGATACTGATGGCACGATCGGCATGCGCAGAGAAGTTCGAGACTCGGGATCTGAAGTGGGCACCGGACGGGAAGGGCATGATCCTGGTGGACAGAGAGACATTTTGCTGTGCGTTCGAAGTAGAAGAGGAGGGCCAGAACGGTGAAGGACTGGTCGCATGAGGTATGACCGGTGGCAGTCGCGATATTCACGCACGCATACTCATTTGCTGTATGTTCAGGTCTTTACTTGATTTCGTATGATCACGTAACACCATTGCACCCGCTGTCTGTTGAGACTTCGAGTTAACATCCCTGCGCCCTGCCTTTGTGTTCCTCGCATACATTGACGCACGATACTAGAGTTCTAAGACGGCAAACAGCCACCAACAGGAGGTCGGCGGACGTCTAGCCACAGGCAAACACATTTCCTCGAATTGCAACATAGCCGCCCCTGATGGGATCATAGCTCAATCCCTGCGCCAGGAAAGGACGTGGTGCGTCCCGAACCCCCGCTGCCACGCTGCGCTTCAAAGCAGCATCTGACTCCTGTGCCTCATAGCATGAGTATCTATTTCTTCGTGATCGGACTTACGCCACACCAATCCGGATTGCAGCACCCGCGGGCGAACCTGCATGACGCGCTGTCTCATATACTCCCTCGAGAAGAGCCCTCATCGTCATGCGATGTATATTGGGTCTTCCCCGTCCATGCCCTCAACGCATGGCCCTCTCTCACGCTGACCACACGCCGAAACGGGGACGGAATTCTTTCTCAGCGACTTTCCGCCGTACGCTGGACGACCTTGCTCGACAGGTAAAATCTTGACGCCACCTGTTGGATATGTTCTGGCGACGCCAACTGTCAGCTGTGGATCCATGTACGATGTGCGTGAGTTAGGCTATCATGGGAGGAGCGTCCGGACCTGACCAGTTGTGTGCGCTCAGTTGACAACCGATCTCCGGCTGCCATCGTGGCCATGCTACATCCTCTGTTCCTGAGGGATGTCCCGAAGGTCCTCGAATGATG
>ML211832.1:0-10934 GCA_004369055.1 Polyporus arcularius HHB13444
GTGCGCCTGCACGACGTGAATCACGGTACTAAAAATGCAAGAGGACACCTGTAATGACTGCATACGACACCTCCCCCGAGTGTCCGAAACGGTCCTAAAGCGTGCGGCGCACGCTTGTCATCGCTGTCGCAAACACCGATAATCATTGTATAATACGCCGCGATCTGTCCTACCGAAGTGTTAGACACAACCATTATCGGTGTGCCATACAATGATACAACAATGATAATAGCTGTACGCTACGCTCGCGACGATGGTACTGCACACTTTTCATAATTGTGCCGTACACTGATCATTCATTGTACAGACCACTTCAAATCATTGTATTTCCTTCCCGTAGTGCACACAGTACAGCACTGTGCAGTGTGCGGTTAACCATGCATAGGAACATACCCGTACGCACAGATGATGACTTCCCGAGGTGTCGACAATGTCTACGACATGAGGTAAGTAATGCGGGTAAGTAGCAAGATTTCTCCCGTCATTGGCGTGAGGCTATAGCTATAGTGACATGTGTCCAGGAGCAGGAGCGATTTGACTGACCGCAGGTCCGCTCCAAGAGCAGAAGTCGGGCATCCTCCGCTGACTTTGATACTGGGCCAGCCGTGTGTAGCCGTATCTTTGACTCTCCTTAATCTGGCTTTGTATTCACGTCGCCTACCGCCCTGCCTCCTCCGAAAACCTCAGGGCGCATGATCAGCGTCAGCGCTGCTGTGGACGTTCGTACCCGATGTGGGGGTCTTGCTTGACCGTGCCGTCGTAATTACTCGCATCCAGAAATAAAAGCGTTGTCAATACATGCGGGACTGCGTAGGCTCAACTATACACCTGGTGAGCCTGCGTGACGCCTACGGAGTTTGAGCGAGGACGCCCAACGGGGCTGCGCGGCGGTCGGTGTTGTTGGTTGGACATCAGTAAATCCGCGTGACCTGTCTCAGCCACGGCATGAGGAAATTCTATCGCGCTCAGAGAATTTGGGATTATACCGCTGGGGTGCCCAAGTACGTGCGTTCGTCCTATTTACTCGGGAATGTTAGCCACCGCTGTCAGGCACGGGCGGCGTCAGTGAATTTCGAGATCACTCTCATGCTCAGCTCGTGCCTTGCGAAATCTTCGCCACGACGGTGTGTCGGCGCGGTGAAGAGGGTTTGCTCCACCAAACGAGGCTTGACGAGCGCGCCCAACCTGGGCACGAGACGTGCCGGGTGCGGATGTGAAGATTGGTATGTACGTAGTTCTGAAAGCGTGGTCTGAGCGATCACTAACGGAGCGCCCAAGATGGCAACTCTAACGCCTGTCTAACGTGTCGCAAAAAACAATGAAATCGCCGGACTCGTCCTAACCGACCTGCGAGACGCGGCAAGGGGAGAACAAGCAGGACAACGCAGGAATGTTGCTCCGCCCCGAACTGTGACGTTCAATACTCAAAGTCATGGACCTAACCTCGGACAATGCACGAACCTTCCAGGTTCCACCGTAGAACAACCTGATTGCCCGGACCGGCGGCACTTTTGCTTCCCGTCGTCCACGTTGACGAGGTGGACAGATCTGTAGATGATCCGGTCCAAGCCTGTAAACACTCTTTAAAAGCCGGCGGCTAAGCACATCCGGGCATGCTGGATCGCCTCAGGCTCCGAAGGGTTTCCGGACTCAAAACACTTGGTGATTTGAGGTGGTTCCTCCCGGTGTGATAGGCTCGAGAGTCGGGATGGTGGCTGTTGTTGGGACGGTTCTTCTGTTGCATTCGTGAGCGGAGCGCTGGCATATTGCGGCGACGCACGACGCAATGTGTCGCAGTCGGAAGGTGTGGGTGCAGTCAATCATGCGCATGCAGATTCATGGTCGTGTATGACAGGAGGCAGTGCAGCGACAGGCAGCTCGTGAAGGCATGTATTCCATGCAGACTGTGCATCATAGTGTCAGCGTACGTATGTCCGAGTGGAAATCTGAACTATCCGCCACCGTCTAGAGAGTTACAACTTCGCCAGGGCACGTTGTGTTCTGAACAACGCGTGTGGTGCCGGCGTCCCCAGACGAACTTTGGAAGACGATGGGCGCGTTTGACAGATGTCACAGACCCGAAAGAAAGCTATTAAGCGCCCAGTGAGAATTCGTCCCGGACAACCCCTGATAAGATGGCTTGTATGGACCTCATATGGGGTGAACGGCCCTAATATGGTTTTGTATCTGGTTTCTAAGCCCCTAATGTGGTATCTTACAAAATCAGTGTGCTTATAAGATTTCCTCAACCTTTGTGACAGAGATTGGGAATATTGGTGGCGCAGTGCCCGTCAGACGGAGCGGACTGGCGGTGTGCGCACGCAGCGCTGGCAGGGACGCGGGGGAGGCAGGATCTGTTCTGCGCTGTTCTGACGGCGGAAGGCAAGTATAAAGCGTTGCGAGCCTCGAGGTCCGCTGCTGAAACACGGCCAGATCGGGCACAAGAGCGGGCCACGTGGGAACCCTTCCCTCCCATTGTGCCTGCGCTCGCCGAGTACTTACTCCCCTCCTCCTCCCCCCTCCGCGTATGTCTTCCCGATAGCTGCCTGCTCCCGTCTGGCGACCTGCCCCCGTCCACAGCGACCACTCACGCCGTTTCCATGTTTCACTTCAGACGCAGCGACGCCCCGTCTCAGCCCCAGTCCGAAAAACCCAATTCTCGTCCTCGGAGTCTCTCCAGCAGGCCGCCGTCCTCGTCTTCGTCTTCCTCCTCGCACAACGCCCCGCTCCTCCACCGCCGTGCGCCCCTCGCGCCCCTTGATCCTCAGTCCGCCAACGCACCCCTCGCTGACGATCAGATGTCCTCCGCCTCGTCGTCATCTTCGTTCCTAGGTTACAATCCTGCCGACAACTCTCAGGACTCCGACCCTGCTCGCTCTTACATCGGGAGGCCCATCATCTCACGTACGCCTACCGATGACTTTAGCGTCAATCTTCCCTCTACTTCCAGACGTAGATCCATCCCGAACCAGTACGTACAATTCTTTCCTACCTGCCGTGTCAAGTCCTACATTCCTCTTACAGGGCTCAATCCACCAGCGCAACCGTGTCCCGCCCACCGCTGCTCCAGTCCCTCCGCCCTATTCCACGACGCACAACGCACACCCCGTCTTCCTCGATTACTTCCTCGCGACGCCCCTCCCTCCCTACCATCCTCCATCAGCCGTCGGCCAAAACCCTGCCGCCACCACCTCTTCCGAACGACAATGCTCATCTGAATCCAAACGACGATATCTACTCGAATCTGTCTACATTTACCTTCGGTGCCGCCCGATCGAACCCTGCCCGGCGCACAGAACTAATCAGCCCGTTCACTGTCTCCAACCCTCCCGGCGCAGATAGCACGCCCCGGCAATCGGTGTCTACCTCTAGCAGTCGGACACGCACGCCCAGGATACAGACCAAGGACTTCGAGGAGGGAGAGCGAGCGGACGATCAGGACGAGGAGGAGGCCGCGAGGCAGAACCGAGCGAAGATGCGTGCCATCGACGACGGTACGCGCCGACCTTCCCTCCCTATAAACGCACACTCTGGTCCTTCAGGCTCGCCCTCCCCGCCGCGCCACGACACTGATTCTGAAGCGGAGCCCGACTCGACCACGACATACGACGACGATGCGGAGGACCTTGATACCGACGTCGAGTTCGACTATCGCATTGCATCTCGGGATGACGTCTCCGACAACGCGTCTCTTCACACCTTTGGCGGAGGACCCGAGCACTATGCGGCCATAGAGTCCGCCCGCGAAGAGCGAATGAGCATGGCCCATAGCTTCCTTGACGAGGAGGAGGTAGGAGAGAACGTCGGTGCCGGTGAGTCTTCGCCTGTCACGTCCACCCGAGTACGCGACGCGGAGGCAAGCCAAAGCTTGCACTCTTCGCCTCCGCAATCTCGGCGTGGAAGCCTTCCGTGGGGTCCCGGAGCACCGAATCCCAATGCTCGCGACCGCGAGGACAGCGAAGCGACGATCCTCGCGGGAAGGCGCATGAGTCGCAACTTAAATGACGAGCTCGGTCACCCCACCGGCCCCTCTCCCATCGCGCGAACAACGAGTCAACCGACCTCCCCTTCGGACTGGCACGCCTTGGAGGCTCAGCTGCAACAGGGCGAACAGGGGCAGCTAAGACAGGGAGGAGCAGAGCAGGCGGCGGAGGCCTTCGTGAGTGACACCTACGAGGGTTTCAACCTCCAATACATCCTTGGCGACGGTCTACGGCGGTCGTGGTCGTCTGGAGCACCGTCCTATATCGCCCCAGTTTCAGAATCGCGTCGACAAAGCACCTCCATTGCGCCCTGGGAGGCCTACTCAATATCAAGTGGTCGGCGCTCGAGTACGACGACTATGAGCGACGACCCGTTCACATCTCAGCTTCGCAAGTTGGACAAGGGCTACACCCGACGTAGGGAGGAGTGGAGTTTCAGGAAGGAGACGGCGGACGGCCCGGGACAGGCGGCGATACGCGCGGGAAGGCCGGCTGTCCATGAGCTGTGGCGACATCAGTATGTCGGCAGATTCAAGGTGGACAAGCAGTGGACAGAACGTGCGCATCTACTTGATAACATATGCTTTGACGGTCGCTGACCTCTGCGCATACAGACCCTTCGAAGGCACCCACGCAACGCATCAATGTCCGCCATATCAACGACCCCTTCTCACGAGGGAACACCCGGGGTGGGCCACACTCCATCATCCACCGGCACTCACGGGCGGTCGCTTTCAGTATCTTCCGCAAGTACGGTCTGTTCGGTCGTACGCACAAGCCGGGAGGAACCTCGTTCCATGTGCATACGAGCGGTACCATCTTGCTAGCGACCATGGACGTACAGGCGCAGTTCACGAGCACGCGGACGACCAGCCAGCTGAACACGCACAATTTGCTCAGCGACGGGACCTCGCGGGGGAAGGACCGAGAAGATGGCGAGCGGTCCAAGGATAGAGAGAAGACGAAGGATGAGAAGAAGGCGAAGGACAAGGACAGGGCGAAGAGGCAGTCGCAGAAGGCTACTGTTAGCGTCACGTCTGACACGTCAAGTCATACTGCCAGCGTTGGCAGCGTCGCCAGCCACGCAACGAGCAAGGCGACTGATGAGGACAGCCCGATGGGGCGACCCCCTGGATTCTCGCCGCCTTCTGTCCCCGTCTCGCCGACGCTGGCCGGTTCATCCTTCTCTGCTGTTGCCACTACCAGTTACGCCCCCTCCATCACGACAACCGCGCTCTCAGTCCGGGAATCTATGGACACCCGTTCTCCTGCGTCATCCATGGACGTCACAATGTCTCCTGCGGATCGACTGGGACCCTCGATCGCCCGGCTCCCTCTGCGTGAGGACGATAACATGGACCTTGACGACGAGGAGTATCTGATTCATTCGCGCACGTCTCATGCGGAGGCGTTTGCCACGCTCGACTCGACCAGCATCGAGTACCTCCGCGGACGCTCGGAGCATCACGTCGACCATGATCACTCGGGCGGCGGCCTCATGGAGCGACTCGCGCGGCGGATCCGCGGCCAAAACATCCGTGTCTCCTCTGGGAAGCCAGCCGGGCCCTCGCCAGACGTGCCCTTCACGCCCACGCTGCCACCATGGGTGACGCTCGCCCCGCGTTCGAAGCAGGAGGAACGCGAACGCGTCATCCAGAACCTGAACGAGTCGTTCAAGGACGTGGGCCTACTCCCGACGTTCAAATCACCACATCGTGGGGAGCGCAGCAAGGGCAAGCAGCCCATGAATAACCACGCAGGCGTGAACGTGTTCGAAGAGGTCCCCCCAGATGCGCTGCACATGCTCTTGCCGCTGTGGCCATGCAACACGGACGAGGCGTCGACAGTGCCGGGCGAGGACCCGAACAAGTACGTGATCCCTGTCGAGGAGCGACAGTACCTCATCGTGTACTACGTGCCGTTCGACGAGCGCAAGGACAAGAACTCAAACCGGAAGCAGAAGGGAGACGCGAACAAGAAGCGGTCTCGCGCGGACTCGCTTGCGGCGTCCGCTGCAGCGTCGCCCAAGATGAAGGGAATTCCCAGGTCTGCGTTCCGTGTGTGCGCGCGCCTGGTCTCGTACCACGACTTCCTGGGGACAGGTGTGCGGCTTCCGAGCGAAGGCCTTACAATCACGGGCTCTATGGCGGAGGCTATGGCGGACTTGCCCCCCGCGTCGATACGCGAGAAGCACCCCGGGGACATGGTCATTGGCGTGTGCTCGGGCAGGGACAGGGACATCGAGTTCATCCCCGAGGGCCTGGCGTGCGTCGGGCTGTGCACCGCCGTCGAGGAGCAGCCACCGCAGCCACCGTCACCCGTTCACGAGGAGGAGATGATGGACGAGGTCGACCCGGTGTTCACGCTCACCCCGATCGGGCGTGCGGCCGTCGAGATGGCGTGGCTAGGGTGCTTGGCGATCACGTTCTCGGATGTGAACCCGCCGTCGACGAAGTGATGGGCTACGGCACGAGTGAACGACGAATGCAACGCGCGCACGCACGGACTCTATACATGGTGTATCATATTCTCAGAGGGGCGGGAGCGCGCGGTCGCTTTCGGCCCTCGCCCTCGCTCGTACGTCAGACGGACAGACAGACCAAGACAGCCTACATCGCTCCACATGTACTCATCCCAATCTCCATATCCTCGCTTCATATGCATATGCCCGCCTACTTTGATACGTCTTGTGGCACTGCACATTCGACCTTCCGCCGGCTTCGACGCACCTGTCCTCTTTACCCCCTCCCTGCTCCTTCTGTGCATGCCTTACACGTTCGATACCCCGTCGCTTGGCTGCTAGTACCGCCATCTGTATACATTTCTCCTGGTCGCACGCATGACATGCAATGTTTCGATTCTGTCACCGGTGTCTCTCATACGTACCTATATACGCGGAAAGCCCCCCACGACGTGTCGTGGTTCGCTGTCGGGGGTCTGGAATAGAATCTGTATGTATATTCACACTCGCCCTCGAGTGTCCCAGCCAATCCCCGTCAAGAGGGGGAAGAGTGGAAGGCAGGAAGGCAGGAAGACGCAGCCTCGGGCGCCGTGCGACATTGATCCCGACCTGGTGGTCATCGGATGGCGTGCACTGACCGCACTGACCGAGAACTGCGACCGGTGAGTACTTGAATGTCCTGATCTTTCACCCGCGTCTTCGGTGCCGCTGCATTCGGATTCTGATCCTCTTGTCTTTCCCGGTCATCCAGGGCACAGATTGCCTTGGACCCATAGAAGATCGCACGCGCAGTCGCGTAACGTAAAGTTTGGCTAGGAATGCAGTAGCCGGTGAAAGGCTAGGTAGCTTCGAGTTGTCGCACAGGGACCTACACCGTGGAGAGTATCTAACATGTTCGAGGGCTGGCGCTTTTCCGTGTCAATACCTGGCCCAGGATGGCGGAGAAGAACGTCTGGTCGAGTGGAAAGCGGCCCCCAGGGATGGTATGTGTCGCGCGGTCGTTTCTCCGTGTCAACATATCAGTGCATCTATGCTGATCCTCGTGGAACACACTATATATACAACAATGCAGCAGATAGACGGGACCATTGAGATAAGACCATCCGTGAAGCCAATGCCCACCACTCAGAACCCAGGAGAAGTCCATTCATCACCATTGTGGCGTTACTCCTACTCCGAGGAGCCGGAAGAGCTCTCCCAAGAATCCTCATCGACCATGTCGAGCCACGCTTCCCCCAGGACGAACATATCCCGGTCGGGGAAGACCTCGAGGATCTCGCAGCGGATGCCCTCGGTCTCGAGCAGGTACGTGCGGCGGAGCTCGCGCTTGCCCGCGACGATCTGCGAGTCGACATTGAGCAGGAGGAACTCCGGGTCCGCGCGGAGGTGCCGGAAGATCTGGCCCAGCGCGAACTTCTCGTCGAGCAGCAGCCGCTCCGTCTCGGGGGACGTCACCGTCACGGAGGACGTCGCGACGCAGACGACCTTGGGCCCGCATACGAGGTGCACCTGGCGTTCCTGGTGAATGGGGTGGTCTTTGGATGCGCCTGCGCCACGGGGAGTCGTCTTGGTATAAATGCGCTCGACCGTGATGCTACGGCCAAAGAATGCGCTGCAAGAATTGGGTGGTGAAGTTCAGCTAATGCAAGTAGACCGTGGACGAACACGATGCTGTCTTACCTCAATTGTCGCTGGAGGCCTCCCTGGGCGATCAGCATCATCCGCTCTACACCGGTGACTTTCACCGGGGATCTGATCTGTCGCGCAAACTAGTGAGCCCCGGGGATGACTCGAGTGCGGTCGTAAAGGTGCATACCTCAACACTAGTGGTAGTGCCGGTGTAAGTATCTCTAGAAAGTCTCTTGATCTCAGGGACACCCATTGCGATAGTGGTCTAGGTGAATGTAGTATGCGTTACTAGCGAACATGGTCAGCGGACGACGGCGGAGGAGAATAGGCGGCCGGTTCTCACCTCGGAGCTGGCTTGAGGGTGTACGACGACCGAAGTATACGTGTTGAACGTCTACGTGAGTCGCGATGACGCTGGGGCACAGGGGGAACTGGGCGGGAGCAAGAGGCGATACTGACATGCCTCGCCGCAAGCCCTTTCATATGTGCGGTCACAAACCGCAGCTTCGGGTGGCAGTGAGAACCAGGGTACCCTTGTCCGTGGTGCAACTCCGCCTGGGGCGCGGGTGCTTTTCATATCTTTACACAGATACCAGGGCATGTCATGGCAAAGAGACAAGGAGGGTTCGAAGGCCGTACTCACCGTCACACGCTCACGCTGAACTGCATCCGAACACGATCGCCTGCGCATTGGGAGAACAGCCAAGCGACGCATGCATTGTACGTGTCAAGGCTACGAATGGATCTTGACGTCGTCCAAAGCGTACAGAGAATTCGGCCTGTCTGGGACAAACACCAATTAGTCGCAGCTCTATTACCGACTACTTCCGTGTCCATCTGACCGCCTGGTAGCCGTGAACGGCCACGATCGCAATTGCTTCAGCCGTTACGAGGCAGCGTTTCTCTCGCCAAACCCGGTTTCATCCACGCTATGACTCTGAGTGTGTGAATCAGTGTGATGCGAGTGCCTCCTCATCACCCGCAAGTGGGCTATCGCCCAAAGGAGGGACTCCAGAGACGAACATCCAATCACGCTCCTGAAGCTTGCTTAGAGGACCCGGATTGGCGGTCAAACCAAGTTGGCAGGTGAGGACCAGCGGATCGGTCGACTTCTTCCAGATTCAGGATAACCCACCGATGAGGCTGCTTGGCCCTGAGCATGCTGCGACTCGGATGCCGATAAGAGTGCGGGTTCGGAGGCCATGATCATCGAACCGACGTCACATCTGTTGGCCAGTGAACGGTTTTACGACATGGTCCCACAGAGCGTACGCACTTCACCGCAGGAGATGCCTTCAGCTGTGAACCGACTAGTCGAGAGAGAAGATGCATTCAACTGTTCCTATTCGTAGAGACGTCAGAAGGTCGTTGGCGGTACATGATGTCATCACACACGAGCAACCGTCTCGATCTCCATCCTTGTGTCTGTCTCCTTCTGAGCAATTGTCTCCTCCTCCGCAATTTCGTCACCAATGGTTGTCTCGGTGCCATCGTGTGACGAAACCAGAGACGAGCCTAGAGGACCAATGATCTTGGCAAAGTTGACAGAACTCTGAGGTGCAGTCTCCAGGTCGGAGTGCAATCGAACGAGACCGCGGTTGAACTTCCTGCAAATCGAGAATGAAACGCGATATGAGAATCGCTGTGATGCTGCAGAGCAGGACACCGGATTGAGATCAACGGAAAGTACATGACGACGAAGACACGACGTACGGCTCCGTGAATATCGTGACGTAGCTGACGGGGACCAGGGATTCATAATTGATCTGATATAGCGGTCCATATGTGAGCAATCTGCGCGAGAAATCGAGCACTGATATGCCTCACCGAGAGCATCACGAATAAAAGGTGCAGAGTATTCAGCACGAGCAGCACGCTTATCAAGGTGAGCGACGATGACACGGGGGTGCACAGCGACGGCAAGCAACTCACAGGAAGTAGATGGTCCCTTCGTTTCCGCGGGTGTGCTCAGTAATCAAGATGCAAAGCGATATGTCCCAACAATCTCAAGACTTACCATCTTGCAGAAGAACGTTGGAGAACGAAGGCCTTCGGGTAACTCCGCTAGCTTGCGCTTTGCTCCCGTAGTAGGTGGCTCGCCATGTCACCACTAGGACGATGAGGTCGGCAGCAATGAGTGACACGCGCGTGGCGATGGTAACTATGACTGATAAACGCGTTGCACGCCAGGTGCAAAGGCAAGAGCGGTACGTACATCTACGCATTTCATCAGTTGGGATAGTGTGATCAAAGCTGTAACTTACTGTTTACCCAGTTCCTCCGGTATAGCAGCTTCTGGTAAGCAGCTGAGTACAGGTATGGTTGTGGATCCCAGCCAACGATAACGAGACTGGTCGAAATGGTCAAGAACGTGCCACATGAGAACGGCACGACACGTACGAAGTTGGTGCCTATGGGCACTGAAGATAGCAAGAATACGACAGTGGCCACAGTCCAACAATGATGTTCACACAGGGCGTACGTCCGCAGGCATGCGAAGGCTGCAGCGACAATCTGTCAAATGCTGAGAATGACCAAACAAAGCACTACGCGGACCTGCCCATGGAATATACTGTAGGACCGAGAAGGCGGCGATGGCGTTCGTGAGGGTTGCACAGCTAAACTTATTCTTAGTAGCGGCATCACCGGCTCAAGAGAATGCCTACCTCTATCGAAGAAGTCGGTAAGCGACAGTCAAAGAGAGTACTGTATACGATCATGCCGACATACCTGAGGTGACATCGGGATCGAGGTCACCGTCTGGACGATCATGGACAGCAACGACATGTACCTGTTAGACAGGAACAACATCGATGCCCCAGTGACCTTGCTTCCCCAGAAGAGGTCTACTTCTTGCGTGA
>ML211833.1:0-10888 GCA_004369055.1 Polyporus arcularius HHB13444
TGTAAGGCATCTAAGCCTTACTAAGTAATCGCATCAATGTACAACTGTATGCCGCTTTATAGTCATTAGTAGATAGTAACAACTGTAGCTAATACTGGTAAGCGCGCACCATCATGTTGCGCGCTCCGACGTGGCGAGAGCTCAGCCTTTCACCACGTCCACCAGAGTACAACGCACTTCTCCAATATAGAGATTGGTGCAGCGTACTTGGGACAGGGTGAACTAAGGCTACCTCAAGACATTCTTACACCGCTGGACCGACCCGCGCGGTCTGTGGGTTTGTCTTGCCCAGACTTCACTACAGTGAGCTAGTCTATTCCCTCCATTCACTCTGGATCCGTTCATTTCCGCTGACCATGTCTATAGACAGGACACGCTAGTATGCAGAAGCTCCCCGTGGAGAATCTACACCAAATCTTCCGACTGGCATGCACGGACGGAGGTTTTACCGGCTGCTCCCTATCCCAAACCTCGAGAGCGGTGAGAGCTACCTCTCGGATCGCCCGGTTTCACTCCATCGCGCTGTCAATAGGCTTCAGTCGGATCGAGTCTTTGATCACCCTGTACCAGAAACTGCGCATCTTGGAGGATGGAACTCGGGCCAAGGTCACCCATCTTCACCTCGAGGACGAGGAGGAGGATGATATGGTTTACGTTGCAGACAACTCACAGGCATCGAGCTACCCTCAAGCAATACGCCTCTTACATCTCGTCGCCGACGACCTCGTGTCGCTCGCGCTGCCATCAATGTTGCTGCTGTCCTCACCCGCCTGCGATGTCCACCTCACCGACCGCCCATTCCCATCCCTCACCGTCCTAATCGCGAACGCTCCCAGCGATACTTCTGTGCTGGCGACGTCAGCAGTACCACCGCTCTTCCCCGCCGTCACACACTTGCACATCGTCATGTCCCCGCGCTCCTTGGCCCGTGCGCCATTCTCCGGCTGGATCACGCACGCTCCCCGTACTACACACCTGCGCATATCCTTCTGTCCGATGGTTGGCACCAATCTGGAGCATGTAAGGATCTTGCTCGGGACCCCCACCTGGCCACGCCGGGCCTTGCCCGCGCGTCCCCCGCCCGCCGTGCGCACCTGTCCGTCCGTACGCCACGTAGCGATCCAGCCCGTTCCCGATTGCTATATCGAGTCCGTACCCCGTGGAACCATGGGGCGGTTCTACTGGAGCCTCCGTTCCGAGCTGTCGTGGATGGTCGAGTGGGCAAACCAGGAGGGAGTCTTCGAGTCTGCCCGGATCTTGGAGCCGAAGCCTGACGGGTTCACGAAATTGCGCAGCGAGTGGCGTATCGCTGTCAGAGAGTCATGGGAGAGAGTAGTTATCGCCGGTGTCGATAGTGACTGGCTCACGTTGGGAGAGGAAGACGAGCCATCAGCCTCTATTTTAGAGGAATGAGGGTCGGGCTTGTTCAGACGCTGGTCTGTCCCTCCGTCTGGATTTGCGAAGCCAGGAAGCAAATCCACTGGCAACATCTCACAGATTCGGTCGCAGTAAGTGGAGAAATTTCGTAGCGTTCCCAGCCGCGCGCATATCGATCAGAGTGATAGTACTCGTCGTGCAACTTGCCATCGTGGCTCGTACCAGACCCAGCCAGTAAGACTCTAACAGCAATCAGCATTACAACAAGTAATCTATTATACACGATACAAGCAACTACACGCAACCGAAAAGACCGTACACGAACGAGCTACAGCACATAACAAAGACCAAGAAATACGCGACTAACCGCCGTATATGCAGTACAGTAACGCAGATGTAGGGGCACTTGAGGGTCCCAGATGGTATCGAGTGCACCGCGAGTCAGAGGGTGGTGGTATTAAGACACGGGTCGTGAGATGAGACGAGGAAGAGTAGACCATATATAGAGCGGGGGTTCGCATCGTCAGCAAAGAGTCCCGGGCCGTCATCAGGTCAGTTCTAGTTAGGCAGATTCACAAGAAAGAGATGCGTGCCGCAGATTGTTTCTGAGGGGCGGGGAACTGCCCAGCCGACATGCAGATTACTTCGCCTTCTGGAGCATGGACATGATCGCCTCGATGCCCTTCATGCCGAGCCCGCCCTTCGGGTAGCAGATGTAGAGCTACAGACAATCCGTCAGGACCGCGCTCCGTCACAACCACAGAAGCTCTACTCACAGGATCTTGCCACGTCCCGAACTTGCTCCGGAAGTCGCCCTTGCTCGTGAGGTGGAACGTCGTCGACAGACCGTTGTACACCTTCTCGAGCGTCTTGAAGCGGAATCCGTGCACATTGTCGGCCGCCTCGAGCTTGCCTGTCGCGCCTGCACCGAACGTCGCGCTCTTCACGCCCGCGTCGCCCAGCTTCTTGATGACGTACGTCAGGATGTACTCGATCGCGCCGAGCGGCGCCCCAGGGAACTCCAGCGCCCACTTGATCTGGAAGCCGTGCTTCGAAGCAAGCTGAGCGAGAACGACCATCGCGCAAACCTGCGTCATACCCATCGTCAGCAACTTGTCGCCCTGTAGCATGGATGACTAGACATACCTTGCCCTCCTTGTCCACAGCATAGTAGTACTTCCGATGTTGCATATCATCAAACGGCCGCACGCCCGTCAAGTGGATCTGCGTGCCCTTGCGGTTCGCCTCCCAGTCCTTGCACCGCTGCTCGAGCATCTGGCGCGTATGGTCGTCCATATCACCGACCTCGACGATCTTCACGCCCTCGCGCTCCGCGCGGTGGATCTTGCGCCGGACCGTCTTGTCCGATTCCGCCGGGTCCACCTCAGTGGGGTTGATGCGCTCCTCGGCAACAGCGATGACAGCGGCCCACCCGAGCTCGCCGGCGAGGTAACGCTCGGTCGCCTTGTCGACACAGCACCACACGGGCTTGAGGCCCTCATCGTGCAAGAAGGCGAGGTACGCCTTGACGACGCGTGGGATTTGTTCTTCTGCACAGAGGGGGCTGCCGAAGGTGATCGCGAACCCGTCTTGGGGGATGTAGCCAACCGCCGCACCCGTCGCCCTATCCCGCCATACGGTCCAAGCAGGATCCGTCCAGCTCGTGTTCGTCGCGTCACCGTACTTCGCGATGAGCTGGGGAGGCATGTCAGCACTACATAACGACCCTCACGGCAGACTGTGATACATACGTTCTCCAGTGGCGGCAAGTCGCCATGTCTCTTGCCGGGCTCGAAGGTCGAAGATTCAGGGCCATGCAAAATGAGCGCATTCGCGGTTGCCAACGCGGCCTCAGCGTGGTCAACACCACGACTGATGAAACTGCGCGGGTCACGAGGGAACAGGCTCGCCCAGCGAACATTCCCGAGCTTGAGGAATAGCATGACAACTCGTTCCAGGCCAACGCCGCCGCCACCGTGCTGTTAAGAGCGTCATCAACATGCTGCATTGGAGATGTCGAAGAAACGGCGAATGACTCACCGGCGGGCAGCCCCAGCGGAAGCCGTCCACGTAATCCTTCATCAGATCTGGGTCGATGCCGGCCTCCTTCATGCGCTCCTCGAGGAAGGGCGCGGAGTGCACACGCTGGCCGCCAGACAAAATCTCCTCGCCGCGCAGGAAGAAGTCGTAGGAATTGCAAACTTTCTGGTGCGGTGCGCGTGTGGTCAGCCACTGGCGACACAGACAGAGAAAACTGAACTCACAGGGTTCTCGGGATCGGGCATGGTGTAGAACGGGCGGACCTCGGTGGGGAATTTGTCGATGATGTAAAAGTCGGCGCCGTACTTCTCCTTCACGAGCTGTCCGAGCCGCTGCTCCGCGCGCGTGCTGAGGTCCTCGTCCTCGGAGAGCTGGCTGCCGTCATCCTCGGTCCACCCGGACTCGTTGAGCATGCGAATCCCTTCCGCGAACTTGATGCGAGGAGTCTCATCTAGAATGACGAGATCATCGTGAGGATAGTACTTCTTCACTGTCTCGATCTGCGGGGACGGCCATGAGCCACAAAGCGCAAGTAACCTAAAGAGCTGCGTACCTCGTTCTTGTACTTGGACTGCAGCCCCTTGAAGATGAACTTGAAGAGCTCGTCCAGCAGGTTCATGACCTCGTGATAGTCGGTGTTGATAGCCATCTCGAGATCCAAGCCGGTGAACTCCGTCAGGTGCCTGTGGGTATTCGAGTTCTCCGCTCGGAAAACGGGACCGATTTCGAAGACACGCTCCATATCCGCAGCGATACACATCTGCTTCGCAAGCTGAGGGCTCTGCGCGAGGTACGCAGGGCGCCGGAAGTAGTCGACCTTGAAGACAGCAGCGCCGGACTCCGTTGCGGACCCTTGCAGCTTCGCTGAGTGGATCTCGGTGAACCCCTTCTCCGTGAGGAAGGAGCGGAAGAACTCGCAGACGGCTGCTTGGATGCGGAAGATTGATTGCGATGCAGGAGACTGCGTACACGATGAGAACCGTGACAAGACGAGAACATGGACGGACGACTTACGCGCAGATCCAGCACACGGTTGTCGAGACGCGTCCGCTCGCCGACACGGTTGTATTGCGCGTCTTCCTGGATCAGGAAAGCAATGAGATGCCTGCGCTTCAACCCGCGATCATCACTTACCCTCTCGTAGTACTCCCTCGGCCTTGATACATCCTCCACCTGGAACGGCAGGGTGGTGCTAGGAGCGGAAATAACATGTAGCTGCAAACCCATCGCTCAGCATCGCGTATCTCGCGGCGTTGACTATAAGACGCACCTGGCGGATCTTGATCTCGTACTCGTGAATCGATGTGCTGTGAACCTCCTGCTGGTCTGGCGGCGGCCGCTGCACGAGACCGTCAACCAAGACGATCGACTCTCGCGCAAGGCCCTCCGCCCAGCGAACCATGGTCTGCGAGACATGGTCGGGCTCCTCGGTGAGGATGCCTTGGACTGTCGTGTACTGATGGCGGAGGATGATAAACACGATCTTCGTGCCTATGGCCAGTCAGTAGCTATCATGGCACTGACTAGCACGATGCCCGTACCTAGTGGGCGGATGTGGTGGACACGTGCGCGGAATACGACGCGATCGCCTTCGCTCTTGTTGGGAATATCTCGGATATGGATGACCGGTTGATCTGCTCTGGTATTCAGAGTCTCGCCACAGCACAAACCGGCGTCGAAACCTACCTGTGCGCGGCTGAGGCATGTTCAGGTCGAGGTCTCCCCAGTTGTCGTGGAGCGGGTCCTAAAAAGCAATGTGAGTTTTGAGCGACATAGACGGAAACATGCGCAAGAGGAGTGCAGCACATTCTGGACACACGTCGCGTGGACAGTGTATACAGGATACATCGCGACCATTGCGCAATCAAAGCGTATTCACCGTAGAACGGTTACGGGTTGACACGGGGTCGTAGAATTGACGGCTATGTCGCGGGCGTATCGACTATACGCAAATGGTGTCGTTCCAGGAGTGAGCAAACGGGTGAAAAAACGCACCTCTTCGTGGGCCTTCCTCATGCGCTCCTTGCGGGCGCGGTACTCCTCATCGTCGTGCGCCTCGCGCTCCACCCGGCGGTCCTCCTTCTGCTCAGTGAACGACAGCCTCTGGTCGCCGTTGGGAATGCTGTTTGGGCGTTGCAGGTCGTGGGCGTCCGCGTTCTGCTGCGTGGGTGCGGCGGCATTGGCATCGTCGAACGTGGTGTGCTTGACCTTCTCAGCGTTCCCGTTGGCGACGGGTCGGGCGTCGCCGTCGGTCGCGTTCTTGCCAAACTTGCTGTTCAACGAGGACGATCGCGAATGCGAGACGACCTTGGAGAGCACCTTCTTGAGTGTGGCCATGGTGGCGGAGATGGGGGTGGGGGTGAGGTGGGTGCGGTCGCGGTGGTCGTGAGGTGGACGGCGACGGTGGAGCGTGCGTATAAGAGTCGCCAGAGGGGAGATTGCAGCTGCCGCAAGAGCAGGAGCCTCTGCCTTTTGCATGGCCGCCGGCCGACGTCATCCGTCAGTCATGCATCAGCGCTGCCATTTCGGGACACTGCTCCTTGGCACGCGTTTGTTCAGGCCCGTTCTAGCGTTTTACTCAGAGGCCGGGATTTCGTATGTGTCCGGCGATTATACATCACTCACCTCCTGTCCGCTGCGATCGAATCTACTGTCATAAATCCAGCATCGTAAGCATGGCCCCGGGCCCGTCCGCGGATTCGGCCTGCCTGCTCTCAGACTCCTGCGCGTCCAACGATGAGCAGTCTGGAGCGTAACTCCTCGGGATCAGATCTTGAGAAGCTGCGAGCAACCCCCGCGGCCACTCCACTCTACGTGCAGCGTGAGCGTGCTTCGTCCATGACGACCATGGTCCATGCCTCATTCTCTCCCACCTCCGTGCTCGCTGACGCCCCGATGCTGTCCGAGAGCCCCAGAGAGCCCCCCGTTGGAACTTGACTCAATGTGAATTTCAACCACACTCACCTTCCGTTCGAACTCCGTCTCCGTCGCATCGGCAACGTCAAGAGACGGCTGTGTCATCTGAATCTTGTCTGAATCAACTGCATTTCATGTCGTAGGTTCCCGGGAGAAGTCGGGCTCTGCCGCCGTCGATGGGAGGTCGGATGGCCGTAGCGTCTGGGCTTCTTCTAGGGTTTTGTGATCGAGCCCCCGTTGTCTAATGGCTATGACGTCAGACTTCTACCTGTCGTCCGGGGGATCTGGAGGTTGCGGGTTCGAGTCCCGCCGGGGGTAGTGGTTACACTTTTTGTTATTCGCTCCATGCAAGACCGACTGACGCTCACCAGTGACTTGGAAGATAATTGGAGCGCTGATTGATCTAAGGGGGGCGGGGGAGGGGGACGGGGGAGGAGGTTGTGGGCAGCAGTAGCATACTGTGCGGCGGGGCTTGAGCTGTGCATGTATGCGGGCAGAATGACGTCGAGGACAGGAAGGAGTCCGTCAGTGGCTTGTATGCGTGCTGCAAGCGTGCTGAGCGGTGAGGCGGCGCGTGCGTGTGCCTATATGCGCTTGTGAGTGAATATATGCGGGGCAAGCGACAAGAGACGTACCCTGATGGCGGTTCGGAGCCGGTGTTGACCGAATGTTGTGGTTGTGGTGGACAGGGTCCTGTTGGGCCAGAGAACGTGCAGTGCCGATGTTGGGAGGCCTCTCGAGGCGGGACTGGGCAGTGGAGCCTTGGAGGCTTCGTGTGCGTACGCCTGAGGCGAAAGTCAATCGCAATGGCGAGGGTGGGGGAGCGGAAGGAAGAGGGATGAGCGTGCGTGGCTGTTTATATACACAGGGAGCGCCCGACGAGGGCTATGACGACAATGAGAAGAAGACCGTCGCGCGTTGGGCGACGCGCGATGTTGCACGTGATCGCGTCCGCGTTAGTGATGCCTGATTGGGACGGGGTGGCCTCAGCGATCCCTGTGCGGCGAGGAACGCTCCCTGCGACGCTCGCGTGTTGAGGAAAGGTGAGGACGCTGCGAGGATCAATTCCGCGTGGTGGCGGAAGGAGCGTGGCGAGATATGTCTTTTTGGAGGAGCGCATAAGGCCTTGAACTGCAGTGGTCCCCAGAGGGGCTTGTTGTGCAGTTCGTGGTCGAGGATAGGGTCGACCAGGCGCGCTTGGCGACTCGCCCGAGGGATGTAACCTCGGATGGGTCGTGCATATCATAACACCGTCACCGAAACCGCAGGGAAATGCTTTACGCACAGAGTGTGGGACTCAAAGCTAGGTCGAATCATTTGGGCTCGGCCGACGCAGTCGGCTTCCCCCATCATCTCCCCCGCCTTATACCCACTAAAACCCCGCTCTGCACCACCCAGTTGGGCGGCAGCTCTTTGCTATTGTCTAGGACCGGCATCCATATCCTCTCGACGTCGTCTGGCTTCAGCGCCCGTTTACTGCTCGCCATGGCCGCTACACGTCTGTCAAGTGTCAGGCGTGCGTCGAGGGCGGCATAGAACCGGTTAGTAATTTCTCGCTTCGTGAACTCCGCTCCCCCGTGCTGAATCACTCGTTCGCACCTTAGCTTCCAGATCAAGTGCCCGGCTTCGGTGCACAGAATACACCAGAGGTTTTCCATATCGGTTCGCCTCGTACCGTCTTCCGTCTTGAACACTGCGCAAGCCGCTCCGAGTCTCCGAGAGCTGTACCCCAACACGGCCGTTTCCATTCCACACCGGTGAGTCCCCAGACTCTTTTCATGAGTTTCCAGATGGTCTTCTGTCCCTTCGCAGGGCAATCGAAGAGAATGTGCGTCATATTCTCGAGTTCACCGCAAGTCGCGCATGTGGCTCTCTGTTGGAGTTCTGCCGGCATTTTGGGACGCAGCCAGTGCGTCCCAATCATGAAGCCGTCATGTATGGCTAGCCACATAAATTGTGCTGCCTCCCTTGAGACGTGCCGCGAGCGCAGAGACTTCCAGACGGTCGAGTTGAGCACCTGGGTGCCGAAACGGTCGTGCACCCCACTGGTGATCATATCCAGATTTACTTCCGCGCGGCGGCGCGACTTAGTTTTTGCGTCTTTACGTGCTCGTATGGCCTTGTAGGCCAATTTCTGCGTGATGCACTGCAGCTTCGCGCCAGACAATGCGTAGCCTGGTGGGGCTGTTAGCGATACAACACTCCCCGCACTTTTCGCTGCCCCGTACGCAGCTAGCCGGTCTGCAGCTTCGTTTCCGGGATGGCCTTCGTGGCCTTTAACCCACTGGAAGACCGTATGCGCCTTTCGCGCTCGCAGTTGTGCTACAATCGCCTGCGTGATCGCGGCGTTCTTCTGCATGATGTATCCAGAGTCCTCGTGTCTGCGACACCAGCGTGTAAGTGAATCCATTACTGTTTTCGAGTCTGTGATATGGAGAGTCCTGATATGTCGTGCAGGGATCGACGCTGCCGTCAGTGTAGCCACCGCTTCGCCGGTTTGGTTGGACTGCTCAATAGTTGCCGGCACCCGTATGCTTCTGTTCAGGGGATGGCCGTCCTTGACATACACGCCGGCACCCGCACGCGCGTTTGCTTCGCCATTGTGCAGACAGGATCCGTCCGTCGCGATTTCGAGGTAGCTGCCGTCTTCTTCGGTCTCCATCGAGATCCCGGAGTTCGAGACAGGATCTGCGCTGGTAAATATCCGAAAGACGTGGCCGAGGTCCCCATATGTAGTGATTCGTCGGTCGAACGGTATGTGCTCTTTGTTTGTGAGTTCCTCGCGGAGATTGCTCATCAATTCCTTTTCATAATCTTCCGGCTGTCTCGTCGCAGGGTTCCATTTCGCTGGCAGTGTTGCAATCATGTCGCGCGCTCTCGTGCAGCACGCATGCGGGTCCTCACACGCGTCCCGGCTTTCCAGTTGCATACATCCATCACATTCGCACTCCGCCGAGGGTCTGTGTCCGTCAGAGGACAGCATGGATGCCAGCGCCTCGAAGTCGCCGACTGTCTTGGCTCGATGCTTGGTCTGGAGGCACGCGGTGACTCTGGACGGGTAGCAGAGACGGCCCAGTTCTTTCTTCCGTGCGTGAGCGTGGTCCCACATGGGCATGTCTCTCATGATCTTCCGGGAGAAGGCGAGTCCCTCAATTCGAAGTCCATACTTATGCGCGACGTTTAACATGCTCTTTAGCTCGTCAGGTAGCCCACGAACCTTGGGATTCCAGTTCTGGAGGAAGGCGTTGATACGCAGGTCTGGGTGCTTCGGCCGGCAGGCTTTCGGGACGTGATTTGCATATAGGTCATCCGCGAAGTACGCCCATGTCGGCCGTTCGCTACTAAAGTCAAGGTATGACTTCAACCATACGATGTCAATTGCGTCGTTTCGCGCATGCAGGTCGAGCAGTCCCAGGCCGCCCTTCTCTACTGGGAGCTGTACATAGCTCATTCCTACCGGGGTGTTATGGCGGTTGTCCCAGAGATACCCGCGCATGATCTTGGTGAGACGTTTAACTATGGTATCCGGCATCTGCTGAACATTCGTCAGATACTGGGTCATACCCCCTATAATCATTTGCACCACATGTTTCTTGCCGATAACCGTCGCGTGTCCCGTCTGCCACCGTTCAATGGCCTTCATTAGAGGCTGACGCATAGCGACCATTTTCGTGAGTACTGTTGACCACACGTCGATCTGATTGACATTATTCCCAAAGAAAGCCCCGAGTATACGCACTGGCTCCCCATCTTGGGCAACATGTACGTTAGCAGGGAAGTTCTGCCAGGCTCCGGTTGAGTGATACGTCTCCGCCATAGCCTGGCGATACTCCGGTGAGCCTATTGGAATGATCTCAGTCTTTCGCAGGTTAAATCTCGCCTTCGCAGCGGAGCACCAGGTATCTAGAATCGCTTGGAGTACAGCAAAATCGTCCTCCGAGGAGAGGTATACAGTAGTATCATCGGCAAATAGTGTCGCCTTGAGTACCTCCCCACTTCTTGGTACGTTGAAGCCTTTCAGCGTTGAGTTCCTGATCATTGCTGATAAGGGCTCTATGGCAAGGTCAAACAGGAGGCACGAGAGAGGGTCTCCCTGCCGCACCCCTCGGTAGACTCGGTACGGTCTACTAAGGATCCCATTAATCATTACTGACGTGTTTGCGTGCGCTGATACGCCAAGGGGCGAAATGAGCGGATAACACCACACAAATCTCCAGCCAAGGACTGTATACACGTATTTTATATGCGAGGAGGGAAGAGGCTCCTAACCAATCCTAACTGATCGGAGACCGATGTCCAGGAGAACTACGTGCGACTCCCGAATGACAGGAGCGTCCGGAAAGGGGCGCGGAAACCACGGAGACGAATGGAGGGAACGGCACGGAGACGAGACGGTAGGGAGGACTCAACGGTGCCTGCCCGGACGGCGAGGAGACTTCCGACGCACGGACGCGACGGGTGCGAACCACGTAGGACACGGAGAGGAGAACACGGAGACAGTAGCGGATGAAACGGGTTCGAACTTATCGACTCGACGGCGGTAGGACTTCTTGAC
>ML211834.1:0-10887 GCA_004369055.1 Polyporus arcularius HHB13444
TCCTCGTCCGACTCGTCCGACGAGGACGAAGCTCCCCCTGCCAAGAAGCCCGTGGCAAAGAAGGAGGCGAAGAAGGATGAGTCTGACTCTGACTCCGACTCCGACTCCGAGTCCAGCGACGACGAGGACGAGGATGTCGAGATGGCCGAAGCGGCACCTGCCAAGGGTACGTTTGTTGATATGCCTTTCGCTTGCTCCATAACTAACCCCTATCTGCTCGCAGGTAAGCGCAAAGCGGAGGATGACTCGGCTGCGCCCGCGAAAAAGGCGAAGACTGCCGACGGCGAGGCCGCAGCTGAAGACACGGCGTCGTCTGGGGGTACCAAGACTGCTGCTGTCTTCGTCGGCGCTCGCGATCTGCCGGGCGATCTGGCGGAGCCGCGTGCGTCGTGTCCTGCCAGAGAAACGTGTCCTGCCAGAGAAACGTGTCCTGCCAGAGAAACAAACCGTCCGTTATGCAGTCCCAGGGGTGGTATATGCAGTCCTGGGGGTGGAGGTTGTCCTGGGGGTGGAGGGAGTCGGGTGGAGGGAGTCCTGGGGGTGGGTGCGCTGCGCGGAGGAGACGACGTACACCTGTGTAGAGTACCCCAGAAATATATTTTTTCTGCCTCCATGTCTCCCGTATGTCTGTTTTCTCCGGCGTCCTCCCGCCTGTCTCTTCTGTGCACGCTTCTGCGTCCATCCGTACCCGGTGGCTTCTGCGGCTTCTCTCAGCCCCGCACCCGCTTCTGACCCTTCTGCGGCATATCGCACACTCGAGGCCGGGGAAACATCTGCATTGCGTCTGTGGCTACCCGCAAGTACTCTAATACGCATCACCCCGCCGCTCGCCGCCGCCGCCGCTCGAGCCCTCCGCTCGTTCTCCTGTTCCTGCCGTCCTCGCTCTGGCCGCCTGCCCGAGACCCCCGCCCTGTGCCCCTCGCCGCGTTCGCGATCCGAACCTGCGGTCGCCTGCTCGTCCGCCCGCGACCTGGACAGTGCCGGTAGCCGGCCTCCGCTTCTATGGCTGCCGGACAACAGAACAGACGTCAGTGCGCAAGACTGGAAGAAAGGTTCGGACACGCACCGCGAACACACACAGTTCCTACTGGCGACTGCGCCCAACTTGTCGGCCGGGTGCGAGGTTTCTCTCCTGCCGGCAACGACGGTCAGCCAGTGCGATCAGCGTGGAAACTCACCGAGAACTCGTGCGCCGTGCTTCGTCTGCCAGCTCAAAGCGCGCCGACGCTGCTGCGCGTCGTAAACCGCAAGAGGCCGCCGCCGGCAAGCTCGAGCGCGGGATGCTGCCTCGCCGGACTGCTTGAGCAGCGTTGCCGCGGGTCTGTGCCAGTCCAATCCGCCCGGAAGCCTACCAGAAGTGCAGGTGAGTACGAAATGAGCTCACGCCGGAAGAAGAGTACGACTCAGCCAAAACACCGTCGTCCTGACCGCCAGCCTGCCGCCATGCGCGCCGCCGGAATGCCCGAGGGCAGGGCATGCGATTCGGGCTCCCTGTGTGAGCTGCATGAGAAGGTCAATCAGTCCGCTACGTATGCAAGCACTGGCCGGATTACTCACCGGCGTTGTAGGCTGCAGGGTAGCGGGTCGTGCTGCCCGCTGCTCTGTGTGCTGCACATCAAGGACGCCGCCGTCCTAGGTCTCGTCATCGCCGGATTCAAGCTTGCGTGCCACGGTTCTTGCCCTGCCACCTGCGCTATGGGCGCCTACACAGACAGGCGCGATCGCCGTCTGCGAAGCCCGCTTCTCCGTCCTCTCTCCCATCCACCACCATCGCCTGCTGCCACCCCGCTCAAGCTCCCTCCCGCCGTCGCTTCCGTATCCTTCGACGAGGAGGCTCGCCGCGGCGCAGACCTTGAACACAAAGTAGGTTAGAACGACTTGTCAGAACACGAGCAGGTCAGTACGTACCTTCTGTCAATTAACTCCCCGTGCGCTATATGCGCCGATTTGACGTGTAGAATCATGCTGCGAGACAGTAAACAGGTCAGTTCGCGCCGACGACCGCTGCGGCGAGCAGAAGGTGAGTGCATACGTACCCGGGTGCCGGTGAAAGCTGTCGAGGGACGAGAACCGCGACGCCGACGCGGGCTGCGTCTCGCAGAGCTAGCTATCAGCTGGGGCTTGTGGACGCGTCTGGAAGAGAAAGGTCAGTGTGCCTTCGCCGTTACGATCGCCCGCGACGCGTGATGTCATGCACCCGAAAGAGGCAGTCGCACGAGTCGAGTCGACGGACTCGGATGCATCTTGCCCTCGCTGCACGTCTTTGCGTTCCGACGCGGCTTGCTTCGCTGCTGCCCTCTGGACTTGGATTGACTGACTGTTCTGGTTGCTACCGGCTGGGAACCTTTGAGATTCGAACCGCCCGGTAGGGTCTGCGCCCGGATACTTACTCGTAACTTGAGGTAAGTGCTAGTACCGCATCGAGGTGCGCACGCAGCCGCGGCTCTGGATTTACAGCGACAGTATGCCGCTGCTTCTCGAGCAGAAGTCAATGCTCTGCGCAGATTCAACCGGCCGCCGCCATCGAAAAGCATCTGGCCGACAAGCATCGAGCGGTAGGTGACCGCTCGCCGCTGCCTCGGCCCAGGCGAACGTCTTCCCCACTTGCTACGGAGCCGACGGCTTATAAGAGGCTCGAATGGACCCTAAGCGCAATCAGGTAAGTATGTGTATGATGTCTAAGACCATAGATTGGCTCACCTCCCGTTCCGCAGACGAGATCCGGACACGCTGTCCGTGGAGCCCGCTCTGCTGTGGCATCGACCGATATTTGAAGCAAGTAGCCGTCTACAAGCCGACTGCGACTTCTCCTGCGGACGCCGGGCGGACAGGTCAGAGCCTGGTACGGACACTAGTATGCTAAGGTACGTACCTGCGTTGACTTGCATAGGGGAATGTCTCGAGACGTCGGCACCGGCAGGGAATGTCTCGAGATGTCGGTGCCGGCAGGGAAGATTATCGACGCAGTTGGTCGATGCTAAAGCCGGTTCTGACCGTGGTGGCGAGTCTGCCAGCAGGTATCTCTCATCATCGTGTGCTGACCTACAACAACGAGCAATGACACGCACCTCACACTCTGCTGACCTCTACTAGGGAGTCTGCACACGCGTTGATGACCGGCACCATCGACGAGGACGTGAATAACGCGTCGTGCGGTACTCTGCGCTCCTTCTACGCGCATCTGTCAAGGGAGAAGTAAGTTGTCGACGGCTCAAGGTGGAGAGGGAGAGAAGCCGCGGCCATGAGCTTACCTCACGTCAATGCGAACTTCTCGCAGTGCTGAACGGGCAATTGAAGCCGAGGACGTGCAGAGGCTGAGGGGATGGGGACGGACTGCGGGCTGGGAGGCGTAGACGGTAGAGTTCAGGTGGGGAGATTGTCGTGCTGGTAGGAAAGAAGGCCCGCAGGCTCGAATAGTGGGGTTTACGATAGCCCCCGCGTAGTTAGAACCTATGTAAGCTTCGAGCATCTCGATGAATAATTGAGCTTGTGTTATTCCTGAGAACTAGTGCACATATATGTGGCTTAGAGCGAACGGGACATGAATATTGCGGTGGGAAGGTTTCAACCACCGCCGTAGCCCAAAATCTCGATGAGACACGGTTCTGGACACACGCACAGCGGGGCACTGAGCATAATGCGTAATGGAAGACTTCTCGGGTGAACCACTTTACCCCTCTATTTCTGAGCAACGTGCATTGTCCGTGATGTGTCCTAGAGGCTAGAGGATATATTCCATCTCTTGAGGCCATCCTCTGGCCCCTGGGCCTTGTAGTACTTGAGTATCTTGAGTCCCGCAGTTGTTCTGACACCATGATACTACAGCCGGGACTTGCTTGACTCGGCGTGTAATGGCTGTGTGAGTCATGGAATCCTGGGACACGTTGTAGTCATGGAGAGACGTATCAGGGAATGCGGAGAAGTTCCTCGGGTAAGTACTACTTAGCCGGATGGCAGTTCACCGCCGTCGTCTCTGCCATCTGGTGCGGCTGCGTACTGCACCTGAAGCACTACGTCCTTGTCGCTCTTGCCAAGCAGCAAGTAGTCGTATTCTATTTCTGCATGGGGGCAGCAGATACATGACAAGGACAGGCTACCGGCGGGGAAAGAATCAGCTAGCTAGCATACTGCACCAGGCATTCAGGGTGGAATCACGGACAAACCTGTCAAAATGGCCGCTCGCAAATTTTAGCGGGGCTTCTCTTACTCACGTCAGCTGGGAATTATGGTGCGCCCAGGCTTCTCGCAGGCTGCGGAGTTGGAGAGCCCAGAATAGAGACAGAACTGTGCAGGAGGAACCTGGCAGTCATTTGTCTCGCTTTTGCTCTGTATTAGAACAGCCGTGTAGCTACCAGAGACTTATAGCATCACTCACGAATTGTATGGCAATGCTGAACAGCCCTTGATGAGTGAGCACAGACAACGGGGAAACAAAAGTGTTCTCCCGAGCTGCCACGAAGTGTGCGGTTGTGTTCGAGGTTGTGTTTGAAGGTCTGCTTGTAGCTAGCAAGTGGGTATCACATACATTGCGAGCGCAGATGTGTGGCTTAGTAGACGGACAGTCAAGCTGCCTGGAAAGAAGGCGAGCGGACCGAGGCGGGTTTCCCGCCACGAGATGCGACCAAAAATGGCAATCTAAGCGCTCTAGCACTCCATTCGACGCTCTTCCAACAAATATCTCGAATCTGAGCCATATTGCACCCCGAACGTCATTCAAAATCCTCTGGTACGCTCTATATGTGTAATAGCATACGCTCTTACAATAATACTGGCCTGCTCACTGACAATCTGCATTTCAGAGCTTGCTTCGTTCTCGAGCTTCCTCGGGTGCAATCTGCGCAGGACTCGAGCAACTTGACCTCACTACGGCAACACCGGCCAGTCTGGACAGCTTCTGTCCTTAGCGCCGGCTGTACACTATAGCCTCAACACACCACAACGAGCTGCACAACTCAAATCCCACTGACAAGCGGGAGATAGTGTTATACGCTCGCTAGTAGCAAGACCCCGTCCTCCCAATCTGGTCCGCCAAACATACGACGCGATATCAGCCTCAAATATTGCCATCAAGCTCTTGGCGTCTGCGCGGGGATTCTCTGTCACGGCTAGTGAACTAGTCTCCTTCCTCCATGCGCTCAGCTGGTTCTGCCCGTCCATTTTCCCAGCACCCTGCTACATCTCGGATGGCCAATCACCCGATCACGTTCCACGAACCTTACTTTGTTGAACGCATTCAACAAAGTAAGGTTTGTGGAACGTGACTGTCGGAACGCAAATTGCAGCTCCTCTCGAGTATATATATCCTGCCTGCCTGAGGTCGAGGACCCCCGAGTCGCGCGTCCGCCCTGCCCGACTCGTGCTCCCTCTTGCCCACCCTTTCCCTCCTACCCTCCTTCCGCTCGTACCTTATACCGTCACACTCATGCTGCTTTTGACCTTCGCTCCATACGAGTCAATACTCATGCTGCTATACTCGTACTTACCTTTACTACTCCCTCGGACATACCTCTTTCCAACACGCTCACCTTCTATCGCCTATGATATATGCCTGCTCTGACTCTCGGCCCTCTTCTCTACAATACAGCCTTGTGTTATTCTTCTCCATTGATGCCACTTTTTACCGCTACTAGTATCCCATAGACCCCATGCAGCTCTCGTGTAAACCTCCCGCCCAGGCATCAGACCACTGCACAGGATATGAGCATGGCAGGTGCGCCTCTTTGAATTTATCTCAGATGTTCCGCTTGCACTGACACTTGTCTCCTCTCATAGATCTCACTCGACGGGCATCTCGGGCATCACCATGTCCGTCCTATCCACTACCCGGTCAGTATATCTCGCTGGTTGCCCAGGTCCTTGCACAGCTGCCCGGCTAACCCCGCTTCTTTCTCCCCATTCGAACAGGCATGCGGCAGGCTTACGACGACTACGTCGACTCGTCTAGCTCGGAACCGGTCTGCCCATCCGTATTACCACGACGACATGCTCGACTCGACTCGACGCTGCGGCTACTGCCGCCAACGTACGTACTTGCCTTTGCATTCAGAACAGACCTTGTGCTGATACCTCAACTCTGCCAGGTCTGTCTGTCGCGGCCAACTCGCATCCTACCGGTCTCACGGCACACATCCCAGGTATGTCATGCTTCGAGTTACTTAGTATGGGACCAGGCTGACCTGCCATTTCGGTTCCAGACACCAGTATGAGGCAAGCATAGGATGTCCGCGAAGGTCTGCATCCAGTCTCGCATGAGTCCGAGTCTGCGGGTTCTGATCCCTTGAACGTCTTGCTGGTAAGTAAGTCGGACAGACTTCAAGTTCACAGTTTGTCCGGGTCCGTGTACTTGCTGACACCTTGGCGTCCAGGACCAACTCGAACATGGTACACGCCATTTGAACAGCATCTACGCTGCTGCTGTCTTGCAGACGGCTGAGGCGACCGTCTCGTCGTCTCGAGCTCAGGCTGCAAGTGGCAGGTTGGATGATCTCGCTTCGCTCGAAGCCATCGCGGGCCCGAGGTGCGAGCTCGTCTCCTTTGTCTATCCTATGTCGACTGACGAGTACTTACGTTCTTGGTATTTCCAGTCTGAAAGCCATGCCGGAGCTCGCTCTCGGATCGAAGGTGATGTACGCCGGTTCGTGCCATGCATACTTATCAGTACCTGCGCCGAGATGTGCTGACTCCCGGGCAGTCCAGAATTCCACAGGTTTTGCGTGCGCGAGCTTCGCTGCAGTACAACCGGTCCTGCGCGCAGTGCGCGCTGCACTCAGCCTATAAAGTAAGTAATTCCGAGTCGCGCTGGGCTCTCTGAGTTGCTGGACTAATACAGGATGGCAGAGCAGGCTTCAGCTGCGTCCGGGCTGTTCACGGTCACCGTACAACGCAACCAGCATGTACAAATGCCTGGACGCACTAGAAATGTGCTGCGAGTCGGCGACCGCTCCTCTGACTTCAGAATTGCCGGTAAGACTACTTATCCTCGTCTCCGTTCGTTGCCACGGCTCTTGAACTGACCAACATGTGGTATAGAATATTCTATGGCGTATACAAGAGTCTGCGCGACCTTGAAGCAGGTAAGCACGCTTGTTCACTCGCTACGTAGCCCGTAGAACTAGTACTTACTGACTGCGAGTACTGCTCGGCAGTACTGGGCAGATGCCGGCCTCCCGATGTATCGACTGGTCCGGCGCGCAGTACCATCCTGCCGCTCGCGGTCACTCCCCACACCTCTCGACGCCTCCAGGCCGAAGCCTACGACACTGTCCGCCCACGAACAAAGCCCGCTTTCGCCGACCACTTGCGCCCGCAGCAATAGCCAGCAGACAAGAGATATCGGCGGTACGTCACTAGATACGAATTCCTACGTACAGCACAGTCAAGACGGCACGCAGCACGCGGCTCAGTGCACGAGTTCCTGCTTCCAGGCGGCCGCAGTTGGCTTGCGCCGCGTCCCGGAGGCACAGAGCACACTCCGCCTTTGCGGCTCCGAGTCTGCTCTGTGTCGCCGTGGCTCTACCTTGTGGCGTCGTATGTATGTCTCAATCGTTCCCGTGCTGCGACCACTGCGCCACTAGCCCGGAGAGCCGGCAGGTCGGCCAGTGTAATGTTCGAGTTGTCTCGCACGAGCTCGGAGGTGGGTCCGAGTGTCGAAAGCGTGCGCGCCGTCGACAGCGACGCGGGCACGGAGCTCCGCGGGGCCGAGCACAGCCGATACGACCGCCACCCTCGCTCTGCAGCCCGTGTGTCGAGCCCGGGCTGTGCGAACATCGTCAGCGAGAAGGTGCGGCCGATCTGACGGATCTGGGCGTACCTTGACCTCGAGACGCGTTCTGAACGCGACGTGTCACGTTCCCATATCCCCCTGACTCCGCTTGACTGTGACCAGGAGACGGCGCGGCGGGAGAATGCTCCGTCGTCGAGATACGGCGGGACATCCCCCAGCCCCCAGCCCGCCGCGCGCCGCGCCCGCCTCCGATTCCATGTGCCGTCTCGCACTGCGCCGAGCGCAGACACGCGAGACACGCTGTCCCAGTACCAGACGCCGCATCTGAGCCGTCGTGGCGGGCCAGCAGTGCCGGGTTCGCAAGTTGAGAGTGCGGTGTGCTCGCACGACCGGCCGACGATGTCGATTTTGGAAAACTCCGCTTCCCGCGGCGTAGGCCGTGTCGCACAGCACGCAGCAGCACGCAGACGTCGTGCGAAGTGATCCTGAGACGGCCGGGGGCGCGTGCCTGCGGGGAGCGTGGCGGCGAGCGCAGGGTGCCACCGCCGAGGTCGCGATGGAGGCGGTTTTCTCGACTGCGTCGGAGCGGCCCGAGGGACGTCGCATTCGATGCGGACGTGCTCCTGTATCCTGGGAGAGAAGGATTCGTCAGAATGCGGCGACGGACGGGGGAGATACGGCCGGAGCATCGACGTACCGTGCACCGGCAGCCAGCCAGCTGGCCGTGATGACGAGATTTTGAAACCCGCCCGGGCGGCGTGTGGTGCACTCGTACACGGCCTTGAGGGTCGTTACGACGGCCTTGAAGTGTCCGCCGGGCGTCCGGAGGCGAGGGACGTGCGGGAGAGTCGGCGGAAGCGGGCAGACGGCGAAAGTGCAATGAAATCGCACTTTCGACCGATTTTGAGACCTGACCGGATCGACGCGCGACAGGGCTCCTCGAAAGGGAAACGTTCAGTGCGGCCTGTAGCCCCAGGTTTGACGGCGAAAGGGTGGGAACTGGGGGAGATACATGGGTTACAGTGGGCGGGGTCAGCCACTGGCCGCGGTCATGACGAGATTTTCATACTCACCCGGGCGACGCGTAAGGCAGTCGGCCATTGGCTTGAGGAGTACTGCGACACATTTTAGTCGTCGGCCGGCCGTCCGGGGGCGAGGGACGTGCGGGAGAGTCGGCAAGAGCGGGCGGACGGCGAAAGTGCAATGAAATCGCGCTTTCGACTGGATTTTCGAACCGCTCGGACCGACGCAGGGAGAGCACTCTTCGATAGAGAACGTTCAGTGTATCCTGTAGCACGTACTTTGAGGGCGATAGGGTGGGATTCGGGCAGGATATAGAGGTTCGCGTGGGCTGGGTCGGCCGGGAGGACGAGGATGCCAGGGAGGTCGACGGTGCTTGCGCCGGCTGTGTCAGACGGGTGGAGAAGATCGGCCGCGCTTCAATGGAATGACACAGGCCGTCGAGGAGGCGGGATGGGTGCGTGGTGGGTGGAGATTCGAGGTCGAGTCCATGTGCGCGGCAGAATGGCGGCTCTGGCACGGCGCTGGACCTCCTCAGATCGGCGCGCAATGTGCTCGGCCCGTCTGAGGGAGGTAAGTGGGAGCCCGTGGGCCTTGGCTTTACCCGAGTGCGGCGGTCCTGAATGAGGAGTCTGTGATATTATGAGCAAACGGGCAGTAAAGTGGGTGTATCTCGACGAACCGTCGATGATTTCGCACGAAATGCATACCGCCTGGTTCGCATAGCCAGCGGGCATCGAATGAGCGATGCCGCGTACGTGTGGGACTGTGTGGGCGGGCGCAGAGCGTGATTTTGTGCGCTTGGAGTGAGGAAACGGCTGGAGTCGGGGTACATGCTGGCGGATGCGCGACGTCTGTGATGGTCAGACAGAAGCATACGCGTCCGTCCGTCAGACGGACGCGTAAATGAATGGAGAGGGTGTGCGCGACGTGCACGTCGCGGGCGGGATGGACTTGGTCTAGCAACAAACGCGTGTCAGCATCGTGTATGTACATTCTTGACGCACCTTGCGCAATGCATGCAGACGGGAGGAGCATGTGTGCGCAGACGTTGTTCGCGACAGCCGCACCCGGGTGGAAGGGAGGTACGAGCGTCGTGCAATCGCACGGGTGGGCGGACAAGCGGCGCGGTACATGGTGTGGTAGAAGATGTATTACAGTGCTTACTACGCGGATACATGGTGCTATGCCGCGCCAACAGCGCATGGACGCACTCGGGCGCGGCAGACTGGGGAGGCGGAGGGGAAGACGGCGGAGGGGCAGCCGAGGCAGGCAGACCCGGGGAGCGTTGCAGGCGGAGGGGAGAGGAACTACAGCGAGGGACGGGCAACTGCAGCGGGCAGCAGAAGGGAGAGGAGCGTGTATTGGAGAGCGTGTGTCGCCACTACAGACTCAGACAGCCCAGTTCCCAGCACGATGACGTCGCAGTCCATATCGACCTGGCCGCCGTCCGCGACGGTGCAAGTACTGAGCAAGACGAGTCCAGCGACGACGCAGGCGCGCGACGGCGCGCGCAGTGCGAGCGCCTGCACGCCGCGCGGCATTTGCCGTCAATAAGCGCCTGTGTGCTCTGCAAAAAATGTGCGCGTGGAAGTTCTCTCTCACCTTCACCACCTCCTCCTCCCTCCCTTCCCTTCCTTACCCATCACATCGTCCGCAATGGCCAAGTCAGCAGAGAAAAAGGTCGACAAAAAGGTCTCCAAGACCACCCCCGCAAAGAAGGTCGCGCCTGCTCCCGCGAAGAAGGTTCCCGTCTCGTCGAAGGAGATTCTCGAGAAGGCCAAGGCGCAGGTCAGTACAGTTGCCACATCGCTAGCGATCTCCATCGCTCACTCTTCACACAGTCGAAGGGCAAGTCGAAGGGAAAGAAGGCGGAGAGCAGCAGCAGCAGTGAGGAATCCTCAGAGTCCGACTCTGAGGAGGAAAAGCCCAAGGCCAAGGCCAACGGCACGGTACGTCTGCTCACTGACATCGCTTCCGCACGCTCGCTGACCTGTCTTGCTAGGCCAAGGCAGCTGCGAAGGCCAAGGAGTCCAGCTCTGAGTCCGACTCGGACTCGGACAGCGACGCCCCTGCTGCGAACGGCAAGGTATGTGTCGCAAAAATTTTCCATCTCCCTCAGTCACTCATGTAGCTTCGCAGGC
>ML211835.1:0-10822 GCA_004369055.1 Polyporus arcularius HHB13444
GAGGTAAGGTCGCGCGTGAGACGCGCGACAGCCGGCGCGGGAAACCGAGTACGCCGCCGTGTATTCGACTCGAGTAAACGTCTTTTAAACCCGATGAAGCAGTCTCCCCAACCTATCGCTAATGACGGGGTTGACCAAGGTTGACCATCCATTCTCAACGTAGGTTGCCGCTTGTTTTTTGCGCGCTCCCCCCACTACTATACTGATCCAATATCAGGAACGAGGACGGAGAAGACATCATGACCGCTGTGGCCGAGTGCATCATGTCCCGCGCGTCATCAGCGTCGTTAAGTACCTCCACATGCCCTGCACGGTGCCATTTACCCGTCAGCCAGCCATCCCCCTCGTCGAGATCTGGCAGTCGCTCTCGGTGCTGCAGCGCGAAACAGTCAAGTCGGAGTTGTGCGGGCTGCTCCTCAGCATGCGCGCGGGCCGCTTCGATTCCATAGCCGCCTTTGCAGCCAACCATACCCCAATGACTCGAGTTTCTGGGGCCAATGACACATGCGTGTTGTACATATGTCCCGCTTTGAGTGGGACGAATCGCGCGTCGAAACCTTGCAGATTTTTCGGTTCCCACACCCAAGGGACAGGATGCATGCACTCGAGCGGCTGCAGCGCGAGACCTGGAACCAACGGCTGGGACCCTGATCCCACGCTTTTGAAGAGGATATCAAGTTACGGGCGCGCGAGACATAGCGAAGAGTACTCGGTAGGCTGTTGTTTCCCCGCACGATCGGACTCCATAGGTATAAGGACCATTAGCCTTCAGGCCCTGTACTGGGACGCAAATGATTCCGGAGCTTCGGATGATGGCGGGGCCACGATGATGTGGGTGGGCTCTACATACATATTGCCTGCTGCAGCTTAGACGTGCTGATTGACTGGATACTTACTAGGTCAAGTGATCTATGGCTGAGATATGAGCGTGGGGAAGAGCGCATGGCATCGGAAGGTGTGCTGCGGTAGCTTCACGACACCTTGCATTGCAGGCCGAGTGTACCGTCGTCCAAGGCTCCTTTCATTCCTCATCCTCATCCTCCTCTCGAACTGATAAACGTTCTGTGTCCAGCCCATGGCGAACACCGATTCTATCAAGGCTCTCCCCTATCGCGACCCTGCTGTCGGCGATCTCATCATCCGCACCTCCGATGACGTCGATTTCTACGTACAACACAGGCGGATCGCGGACGTATGCCCCATATTTGCAGACATGGCGATTCTCCCGAACCACCCCTCTGATTGCGCCGTCAGTTCAGAGAATGAGCGGGCGTTGGTTCGGGTATCTGAGACGAGCAAGGTCTGGGAGAAGCTGCTCCCGATCTGCCACCTTGAGGAAGAGCCGTCGCTCTCGCTCGAGGACATCATGAATCTCCTCGAAGCCGGGCACAAGTACGGTATGGCCGGAATCGCGAGCAGGATGAGAACGGCGCTCCTGCATCCGGACTTCCTCGAGCAGAAGCCATTCGCCGTGTACGCTCTCGCGTGCGCCGGAGGCTTTGACGACGTTGCGCGCCTGGCTGCTCGGCGCACACTGCGTTTCCCCATCTATCCCCAAGACACCCCCGAGTTCGCAAGTATCACGGGTCGAGCTTTATACCGCCTCTTTGATTATCGTCAGCGCTGCGGTATCGCGACCAGCGCCGTTGTCACCTGCCAGAGCAAGCCCGGCTACCTACCCCGCATACCAGCGTGGATGTCCTCCTCAGACTGCGCATCATTCCGAACTTGCATGTCGAGTGGCTGTCCAACACCGTCTTCCGATTTCATGATACCGCATGAAGGATATCAAAATGGATTGATTTCGTCATGGGTCACCTACATGGACCGCCTCAGCGAGGAATTCAAATCACATCCTGACAGTGACCTTCTTGAGAGCCCAGCTCTCTTGCAGGCCGTCTTGGACTCCATGGACAAATGTTCCACGTGTCGGAAGTCCTTCTATCGTAACGCGACGGCGTTCACCAAAATCATCAAAGAGAAGGTGAACGATGCGATTGGTCAGGTGCGTATGCGGATCAAGTATGAGACCCTCGACGCAAACTGATTGGGTGCCCTCAGGTTCAGCTGGTGCTCGAGAAGTGAAGCTGATATCTCAAGATGGTCGTGTATGCAACGCGGGTACGCGGTCGCGTCATGGACGAGAGGCCACGAACTGACACGTACGCTTCATACTGTAGATGTTGAAGGAGGTGGACGCATGCATAGCAGGAGGCGGTCACAATGTTCACGACTGCCGCACCTCCACGACTTTCCGATAGACAGACCACTTTCCCTATTCGACCTTCGCATTTCGATGCTTGCGAGCTTTCAACTCCGGATACCACCCAGCGAACACCGTCTTTGGCGCAGAATTTTCTCCTGACAACAAGCATGTACTATACAGAGCCTCGTACAGCTGCCTTTCCGATTGCCGTCGTACGTCAAACGAGTTGTTTGTCTTCTCCTCAACCTGGCGTCCACACGACATCAATGAGATTTTGACGGCTGAACAGATGAAAGCGCGAGTAGACGCACCCGCCGCTCCACGCTGTGGTGGTGCCTGTTTTGCTCGCGAGCGTGTCGGGCCCATACCTTCGTGACAATTAAGTAAGTGAAACGATGGTCTAGTTGTGAGTCAATATTGTGACAGTCGTGCAAAAAGAAGGAACACAATGCACCGAACCGCGCTGATATATGGTCAAGCCGTCTGGCGCAAGCACGCATCGAGAAGCGTGTCGGCACGGCATGCTCAACTCCCTCGAATCTGGACGTGTTCGCAGCCGGCCTGTAGTGCGGAGTAACATTTGTAGGGCCCTCGAATGAGCACAGGTGCAAAAGTAGTCCGGAAAAACCATGACAGTAAATGGGAATGTGTACTTTATGTCGATCTCGTCCAAACCGCCATGGCTCTACGCTCCCATGCTGCTCGTTCGAAGGCCGAGGTCAGTGCTGCAATGAGCCAGCAGAAGATCTGACAGACACACCCCGAAGCAAGAAGCCACGCGCAGGTCATGCTATGGCAGATCGGGCTTGCTGCGCCGGAGCAGCCACGGGACAGCTCTTGATTCGATGCAGATGGCCGATTCTGGGGTACACAACACAGGTGAGCTTGTGGTGACACGCGTTACTGAAAACGCTCATGTCAGGTTTTACCCGCCGAGTCGGTGACCGCCAGAGTGACCAGCAAACCGTCTGCGTACCTGCCAGCAGTCACGTACCCGCAAGTCTTCGTCGTCTGACGCCACTGGTCCTCTCAGTGCTGTGGTCGGCCGGCTAGGATCGGAAGGGTGTGACAACTCCGGGTTCGCCTCTTCGCTGAATGATATTCGAGAAGCCTTCGATGCTAGGCATGTGAACGGAGTCAGGATCGGCTTGAAAGTGATACATGTACATGGACACAGACAAGACAGTGAGAGCTACCAGGGACTCGTTGCACAACGTCAATGGATACGCACTCGCATCCGATCACACCGCCGCCTCTCCCGCAGCCATTCCACGTACTTCGAATACACGGACTTCGCCTGGGCCATCAACTGGGCCTCCGAGCATTCCACCCAGTCCGGCGTGTATTTGAGCAAGTCCGCAGGCTCAGTGACTTCCGCTACAGGCACAAGGACGTTGAAAAAGTTGAGATACGCTGTAAGTATAATATTGACCGTCAGGGACGCACTGGCGGGCTCGAGTTCAAGCAAGCACGTACATGGACACCACAGTTCGGCCTCCTCGGAGATGACATCCCACAGTTCATGACAAGTATGGGCCATCGCCGGCTCAAGGGCATATACCTTGAATGGCCACTCGATCAGGCATTCGTCTGGGTGCAGTAGCGCCTTAGTGAAGTCGACGAGCACTGGCCAATACCCAGTGGGAGTGGTCTTGACGACGATGTGACGGTCGGCGAAGTCGTGATGCACCACGTTAGCTCTGCGATGAATTTCCAGAAGAGCTTTGACAACCAGCAACCTGGTAACCGCGTAAAATGATTCAGCGTCGCTCGACGATCGTGCGAGTGAGACAGATCGCACCTGAACTTCACGGGCTGCACCTTGAGCGGGATCCGGAGCTCCTCGCCCCAGTCCTCGAGAACCGTGACCCGAGTCTTCCCTTCGTCTGTCTCGCCGACGAACGAGCCGTACATCCGAGGAACGTACTCCTTTTGGACCTTGACCAAGTGTTCGGTGTAGATCTCTGCCTCGTTCGCGAGCAGCAACAGACATGGCTCATCGTACGCGACCTTGAAGACTACCTTGAGTTCTTTGCCCGTTGACTCCTGCAGCATCGTCCCTCTAAAAACTCGGAGTCTGTCCCCATACGGCCTTTCCTTCTCGCACTCAGGGTCGTCCCGAGCAGAGATCTCCTCCGTGACTTGGGTGAACCGGTAGCTCTCTGTGTCGGCGTGTGGCGCCTCAAGTACGCACGTCCGGGCTTCTGCGGGTCCAGGAGTCTGGAGTAGCAGCTGGGTATCAGACAGAAGAGTGAGACGAAGCATGGTTAGAACGCGTCTGTGGCGGTCTGTGAGCGAAGGCAGAGTGAGGTTGATGCGCAGCGCCACCATGGTCATTATGTTCATTTATGGGTCGTCAGGCGCCGAATCTCGATCTCCCGAGGGCAATCATCACTAGTGATGTCGGTTTGGCGGGTTTGCCCTCGTATTTCGTGTGTCTGCAGTGTTCTGTACTGCACGATCGACTACATGCAACGAGATATATCTCGTACGGCGTGCGCACCTTCACAACTTCGCAGAGATGTTCTCCGCCGACCCCCCATCCCGCTCACGCTCGCGCTCGAGTTGCTCCCTCGCCCGCCGCGCCTCGAGCGCTTTCCCCACGCGACTCGAGTTCGTGCGGTTCAAGGCCTTCGAGATCCATGTTCCGACCTCCGCGATGGCATTCAGGTCCCCAGGCGTCGCGTACCTGCTCCCGCGGAGCGCGTAGAGGACATCCTCGGTCGCGACGTTGCCCGTCGCCCCGGGAGAGTACGGGCACCCGCCGAGCCCGCCGACGGAGGAGTCGAACGTGCGGATCCCGTGCTCGAGCGAGGTCAGGATGTTCGAGACGCCCATGCCGTATGTGTCGTGGTAATGACCCTGCAAGTACGTGAGCGATCGGCATGCCAGGCAAGCGGACGTGAGGGGCGTACCGCGAGTACCGAGGCCGGGATGCCGCCGTCGAGGACAGTGCGGAGCATCTTGCCGACCGTCGTCGGGTTCCCGGTGCCAACCGTGTCCCCGAGGCTGACCTCGTAGCAGCCCATGTCGAGAAGGGCCTGCGTGACCTCTTTCACCTTGACGGGGTCGACCTTGCCGGAGTACGGACAGTCGATGACGACACTCACGTACCTACAAAGCGTGAACGGAAAGCCGAAGACTGCACACGGGAAGACGTACCCTCGGACGCGCAGGCCTTCCTTCGTCGCGCGTTTTGTGACTGCCTCCAGGCGCTGCAACGACTCTGCGACGGTGCAGTTCGTGTTCGCCTTCGAGAACGCGTCCGTGGCGGCGGTGAAGACGGCGATCTCGTCCGTGTAGGGTACTTCGGATGCAGGCTGCTCAGAGAGGAGATCGAGCAGGATCTCGAGGCCCTTGAGGTTCGGGACCAGGACTGGATAGTGAAGACCCTTCCGCCGCTGCATCGTCTTGAGCACCTCCGCTGTGCCGGCCATCTGCGCACGCATCCCGTCAGTCTCGCTCTGTCCTGCTCCTGCCCTTCTTCCACAAGATCCGTCACGCGCGCACTCCGCCCTCCCCCATCGCCCACAGTAAGAATCATGAATGCGCGTACTCACCTGAGGGACCCACTTTGGGCTGACGAAACTGCCCGACTCGATGATGTCCAGCCCCGCCTCCGTGAGTCGATTGATGAGCTCTGCCTTCACTGCGGGCGGTATCACCGCAGACTCGTTCTGGAGGCCGTCGCGGGGGCCAACTTCGACGATCCTGACGCGCTCGCGGGCATCCGTCGCGTACGCGCGACTCCGGATTGCGGCGATTGCTGGGCGGGTCTGAAGAAGGCGTCGTGCTAACATGGTGGATGTCGTTGGTGTGGTCGAGACTGCAGTGTCAAGTTATGCTCCTTCGTGGCATCAATCGTGCCGGTGTCGACGTCGGCGTTGAGGTCGAAGATGGATACGACGTGGTCATGAGGCAAGTTGTGGCACGGACCGCAAGCGCGCACGGATCTTGCTCCCGACGATGGCGGCGCGACGACGGCGACGAACGACAACCCGGAAGACCTCGATCCTCTTACGATGGTATGCATATGGGAGACCAGGAGCAGAACCCCGGCTTGGAAAAACACAGCCCACCTTGCGAGGCTCTCGTAGTATGGTGTTGCAGTATTATTATACGGTATGTGTGCGACAATTATTACCGTCAGAATGGGGCGACAACACTCAAATGTCGTGAGCAGGAATGGTATCTTTGAGTTGCTGCATTCAGCTTCCCCCGGTCCCTCCTTGCGCGGTGGGGTCTGGTCTGGTCTGGTGCCAATCTGGTGCGCTCGGTACGTCCAGGCGCTACGTACAACCTGGGTTCGCTGGCTGACCTCTACTTATCACCTTTCAGCAGGGAATGAACGTCGAACTCTTCTGAATGTAAGGTGGTGCTCCGTGGAAACCGCCGAGCTGTCTGCAGACTCGATGCTACCCTGTTGTCGTTGCGTCCGTAACACCTAGACGCATCGGGTGGGCTCCTCAGTCTTCGGGGACATCTCTTGATGCATGCCAGTTGACTGGAAGGAGAGGTAAGTAGCTTTCTGGCTGAGCTACGTCGCTGATGAACCGCTAACCTACGTACAGTTCTTGCTTGAGCCTCGAATTCCATGGGCACGGTGCGCCACGGCGCTGTTCCAGGGCTCGCAACCTGCCACTATATCGGAAAGCCTACACGGAACAGTTCTTTTGTTCCACTAATGAGGGAGGGTGGGCGGTTTGGCTGATCACATGCAGCGGTTTTGACCAACGTTGACCGCACTGCCCCCCGCGGCGAGCGCCGTTCTGCCGAGTTGCTACAAAACCAAACCTCCCGCTTTGAACTCGACCACCTACAACCACGTTAATCCGCCCTCCCTCTTGTCCATCACTCTTTATTCCATGGATCCCTTCAACTTCATGCATCAACAGGCGCAGGGGTCTGCCGGCCAGCCCCGGAGTAAGCCAAAGACTGTTTGAACGTAAAGACATCTTCGATGCTAATCATGTCCCTGGCAGGCACGTCGTCCTTCGATGCACGATATCTCACCGCCCAGCCTGGAACTCTCCTGCAGCAGCGCGCTGTCGATGAACCATTCCTGGATCTCGGTACGTCTTCCTCACTATGCAGTGAGCACACATCCTGAGCGCGTGATTGCAGGCGACCTCGACGATATCATAGGAGGAGGGCTATGTACGTTCGATTATCTTTTCCCTGTTGCCCTCATATCCATGCATCTGTTGCAGACATATCTCCTGATGCGAACTACCTCTTACCGCCCCAAACCACCCTCCCTGCGCCATACCAACCACCTTCCTCGGTTCCAACCACCGCCCCTCCGCCTTCCTTCCACCCACCCACTGCCCCTGCGCCTCCTTTTCCTATCCCTGCTACCAAACAGCCGATCCCTTGGAAGCTGCAGGTCGCGGGTGTGGTAGATCTGGGACTCGACCGGAAGACCCACGAGCACCGCTTCCGCTTGCCGCTCCCCAGGGACGTCGACAAGGCATTCGACAAGCTGCGAATTACGGTCGGGGGCAAGCGCGGTTTCCGGATCGACAGCTGCGTAGGTCTCAAGCACAAGGATCACCCCAACCACACCATCTTGAACTCGGTGGACCACGCCGGCATGGTCCTGGATCAACTCATTCCTGGTCCTAACGTGGTCATCCAGAGGGGAGCGGTATGTCTGTCGTCCAGTCATGTTCTTCGTGTATGCTCAACGACAACCATTCACTAGTTGCCCGAAGAGAAGCTCTCCGTGCAGACCCAGGCTCCGACGAAGAAGGAGCCTCCATATGGCTTCACTGTGGCACATCTCCTGACCGTCATTTGCAGGAAACACTACAACGCCTTGAATCATTCATCCGTGAAAGCCCCGGAGAAACTCGAGGGTAGCCCGCATTACGAATGGCTATGGATCGTTTCAGTCACAAGGAGCGATGGTAGGGAGGGCCCCATTCGCTGGTTCCCCGAGCTTGAGGTGCGCATTCCGCCGGAGTGGTGGAAAGCGCCTGCCACTGCGTTAGGGACATCGTCTTCCCCTGCTATACCCCGTCGTGAGCATGGTTCACCGAAGCTACTAGTGTGTGTACTGACTTCGACTCGTCCGAGCAGTCAATCCACGTACTCCACCTACGACGCGTTCTCCCCCGCGCAGTCCCACAGCGTACTCTCCATATCCTTCGCCGGGCAAGACTCAGCCTAAGCAGTCGCACTCCGATAGGTTGCACAAGAGAACCCCTTCGGCCGTCGCGTCCGTTGGGCACCCTACACTCTCGAACTTCGGGCCCACCACCAACATGAAAGTGCCGACACCACAGGCTATGATCTCAGGCCCTGTCCTCGTCCCTCTCCCAGATGATGTCAACCCGCGGGTGCGCTATCCCGTCTACAGCAGGGGCGACCCGGGCCAGCGCGGAGTCTGTCTTCACGGCACCCATGTCACGACTCGCGGTGAAAAGCTCCTCGAGCACCTTCGACAGACGATCATGGACGCCGACAGGCCCCTCATCTATGGTCCGGAGGTGACCCACACGATCGTGGAGCGCGGCTTGGTAGGTGACATTCTCCGATATACACCGACGCGCGGCTCATGAGGACCCACCCTCTCAGTTCCCCGGAGAGAGGGGCGGCGGTAGTGGAAGGCCCATCAAGGAGAGGAACGAGACTGGTGTCTGGACCCTGGCTGACATCCTCACGCGCGTGTTTCTCAAGCAGCGCGAGTGGTACTGGAATGTATGTCTGAGCCCTTTGCACCGCAACGTCTTCATGCTTTGACGAACATCATGCTACTAGGAGCTGCGCAACGCCGCGGTCCAACATCTCATCGCTAGCTCGCAGTACCCTGCCTGGATTTGGTGGACCCAGCGCGGTATGTACGCGGATTCGGTCTGGATCGTCGCCATACGCCAGACTTTGCCCGACCACAAGGGTCTGACGCGTTGGATCCCTGAGTTAGAGCTCCGAGATCGTTGATAGCGTTCCGACTGAGTGGGAACCGCACATTCCTGACCACTACCCTTGTGCTGTACTTATGTTTTAATTGTTTCTTCCAGTCACCATTCCGTAGGTCTCGCTGATCCTTCTCATCCCGTAGTTAATTTATCGCTCCCTGTAGCAAAGTCCTGCGTCTGTATAGTGCTGTCGTTTATTTCACCTTCCCTATGCACCTGCTGTGTACCTGCTGTGTATCCCTCTTATATTATCATTGAACCCGATTAGACCTGTAACGAAGGCAGCCGTGTATGCCTCTTTGCGACACCGGGGCGTTGACTGGTTGACCACTACTCCAGACTGAGTGAATGCCGATCCTCATGAACTATCGTTCCGACCTCTAGACCAAGCACGAATTGACAGGTCCGACCGGTTCTCCTCCTTGCGTTCAGTCACGTTGTGTGTTCACGAAATCATGCCTGCAGTTTTCTGCTGATCTTTGACTGGTGTGTGACCCATGAAACATCCCTGTGAGATCTCAGACAATCTCCTGCTCGACCTGCTGCATTAGTACGGACACAGTACCGCGCCCTCCGCTATGAAGCGCCGATGTTCTGAACTAGAACCACCACGTTGATCACGCTCCGACATACATCCACCGTTCACCCTCGTCCTTGTACTGAAGCTTCTAACTACCTTAGAGAGCAGAAACCCCGCACTCTGGGAGAACGGGCAGTATCTCAAAGTGGGATCCCGTCAACAGGAAGAAGTTATCCGAATCAGCGCGGAAGGCCCAAGCAGCGGTATGTCTATCGACGTTCATACCTCTGCAACGATTGATTGTTCCAACAGAAACTGCAGAGGCCTATGAAGACTCGTCCGCCGCGGAATGCTCTTCCTCGCAGAGAATTGCCAAACCGTGGGGTTGACAATCCCTCCCCCTCTTTTTCGGGAACCCGCCCCCTGTTTTGAGAGGTCCTATCCGTCTGCTTTCGAGACTACCCATCCCACGCTGGAGCCTTGGGCGCGCCCTACCTGCAGCACCGCGTCTCTATATGTGAGCAGACACGCTTCGGTCCGCGACGCTGTACAGCACTGCGGCCCCACTCCGCCTCGTCGACGCGCCGTCGACGCACTGGCACTCGGGGCGCTCCCCTATACATCTCCTCGATGTCATACAGCCGGAGCCCAACGTTCTCGAGTCAATGACGCCTCTCGGAGTCGCTGCTCGTCGTCATCGTATCCGGCGACCGCAGTCTCCGCCGTGGAGCCCTCGGTCGTCCTTGCCGGCAGAGCCCGGCGAGCGGCAGGGATGAGCGTACGTCCCTTCAAGTTGCACATGCCCCAGGATCGACGCGATGCGTGTTACGCACAGTGCCGTCAGGACTCGCCGGACATGCAGGAGCCGACGACGGTGAGTAGCTTCCGCGATACTCGAAGTATTACGACGTCCGGGCTCGGGGGTCGCAGCTCGTGTCAACGGCGTACCCACTGAGCAAAACCGAGCTCGCTCATCACACGTGCTATGAAGCAAGCCCGCGGATGAGCCTATAGCGGAGACTCGTATCTGTGCTGCCCCGCATCCCGACCATACTGTACCATTTAAATCTATTCAACCAGGGGTGTGACCTGTGACCGGTGGGTTTGGGTTCGACCATTCAACCAACCGGCCGGACGAGCGTGACATCCGGTCGAATTTCGACCAAACTAGGGCGC
>ML211836.1:0-10880 GCA_004369055.1 Polyporus arcularius HHB13444
CCACCGGCCGACAAGGACGGCAAGGCATAGCTCCTGCGGGAGGGCAGGTGGTGCCAGCATGGCGAGGACGGCAGTGAGGGAAAGCTGACCCACACTCACCTTCGGCTGGCTTGATACGCAAGGTATGGGACGCGCGACGTCGAGGAGGGTACCGGCTCACTCAGACCCCATCAGGCCGCTCACCCTCACTCGGCAGCACCAACCCAGCTCACTCGGTAACAGTCGACGATTTGGTCCAGAGGTCACTGTCTCGCCGGTACGTACACAGGTGGTGCTCGCAGGGGGCACCGGCCGACCAGTCATCCTGAGCAGTGTCGGTCGTCCGCCGGTGTCCGCTCTCCAGAAACCCAGGCAGTTTGTAAGGGTATCTCTATAGTAAGTCAAGTATATACACATGCTACTATGTGACCAGAGAGCGGTCGTAAAATTCATCTCGTCCCCCTGCGGCCAGTTCGAGAGGAGAACTGCTCGACGCGGCTCAACGAGTTGAATTTCGAGGCGCTGACAAGAACGTTCGGACCCAGCTGGAGGAGAGGACGAATGGTGGTCGCGGCGGAGCTAACTCAGATCGCAAGACTCAGCGATTCCGACACCTGTTGCGGTTCCAGGAGGCAGTCAGGTCTGGGTGCCTCCGAATGGTCACGCTGTTCTAGGAGGCAACCTGTTCGTGTATTGATTTCCATTCTCGCGTCCTCCGCTGAACTTCGTTGCAGGTACCACGGACGTTGTTCTGGTGCCACATCTACTCGACGCACCATGATCCGCAACACTTCAGCAGCTCGAACGTTGGCTCCTCGCCCCGGACGACCCCTCTCTCCTGACCACAACCCCGGCGGCTCGGGGCTTTGACAAGGCGGCGCTCGTGCACAACGAGGTTGACCATTATCACCGTGGAGCCTGCATTTGCGGGATGGACAATTGCCTCGTCCCGCTCATCGTGAGTATCACGCGTTGTCCAGGTCCATATGGTTACTCAGGCCCAGGTCCCGCTGTACGCGCCGGGCGTGTATCCGACCCTCATGAACTTCATCCTCTTGTGCGCGGCGGACAAGTCTCACACGTCCACGGAGCCGCCCCTGAGCGCTATGCCTGCGGACAGCTTCCTCAAGGCCAACCTTCGCTCTCCCTCCCTCGGAGACTGCGCAATGTTTCCTCACTCTCTCGCTCACTCGTGACCGCTTGGTTCCTTGGTGTCTGGCTCCGCGTTTGCACAAGTTCGGCGCCATGGACAAGCTCTGATTGTACACGCTACTGCCACTCTAGGTTCACCATGCCGTGATACGCATGCGGTTGGTTCCATACGATCTTGGCCGAAGACAGCAGCCGGCTTGACCGAGACTCATCATGGTCCCCACGGACGCCTCTCACTGTCAGCTTCCTTCGTCCACTCCTTTTCCCCACCCACCACCAGGACGGCTGCCAAGTTATCGCTGGTCCGTGACAGTCTAGTAATGGTCTTCTCGTTGTTCAGCGCTCCATGGCATGCCTGCTTCTTCCTTGCAATGGTAAGTGCTCCCGCAATAAGTCGCCCGGCCAGCACTCACTAGCAGAATACTTCTGGCGAACTCAGGGAGCAAGTCAGCTCCTCCGCATCTACGAAAGCTTCTCGGTCTCGTATCATGTCGCTATACTGCTCCTTCCGCCCACTGTGGTCGCCGTTTACAACATACAAGGAACTTCGCCGGTCGTCCTCACCCTCGCATCCTACTACGCTGCATACCTTACGTTGCTCATTGCATGGACCATTCTGTACCGCGTCTCTCCCCTCCACCCGCTCTCGCGCTACCCGGGACCGTTCTGGTGCAAGACGTCCAAGATCTGGTGGAGCCTCTTGACTCTGCGCGGGTACGGGCACTACCGGCTGAAGGCTCTCCACGAGCGATATGGGGATGTCGTTCGCATAGGTGCGTCCAGCTCTCATATACTCACCCGCACAAGTACGACACCCCATGCGACTCCCAGGTCCGAACGAACTCTCTATCCGCGACCCCGAAGCCATCGCGCCACTCCTCGGTGCAGCTGGGGTCCCGAAGGGTCCAGGTCAGTCACCCACGCCTACGCATACGCACACGAGCACGTCCTAACACGCAGTTGATCTCCGCAAGGTATCATGGGAAGCATCCTCGCGTCAGGCCAACGCGCAGAAGACACAGCCATGATTGGTCTCCTCGACGTCGAGGAGCATCTGCACCGCCGCCGACCGTGGAACCGCGCATTCGGCTCCGCTGCCATGAAGGAGTACGAGCCGCTGATTGCGCGGCGCACACGGCAGCTGCTGGACGCGCTATCACAGCAGAAGGGCCCGGTGGAGCTCGGGAAGTGGATAAACTACTTCTCGTGAGTTTATGCCAGCCTGAACTCGCACATAAGTAGCGGAAGCTGACATCCTCGGTACGATCTGTAGGTATGACTTCATGTGCGACATGGCGTACGTTCGCTCATCTTCCACCTCGCTCCCATCGTCATTTATCCATTTCATCATATAGCTACGGCGGCGGCTCAGAGCTCCTACGAGACGGCGACGCGAACAACGTCTGGGCACTTCTCAACCACGGCGTCATGTCCGTATCTCCTCCGCTCTGCACCGCGCCCGCGTTCTGACAATCTCTGATATGCAGCCTAGGGTCCTTCTTCTGCCATCATCTCAACTTCCCCAAAAATCTGCAACGTCTGGCGCAGACGTTTGCAGACGTTTGCAGACAGTTTCAGAGGGATTTCAGCACTTTGCAGATTATTCAGACAATCAGGGCTCAGAATCAAACAGAGGGCTATCAGATGTGTCGTGCGAGGGTCGGTGCAGAAGTTTCAGAAATCCAGACGAGTTCAGAACACACAGAGGGGTAGATGTAAAGCATATTGTAGGATACATGATATAGACCGTGACGACTATTACTCCTCGTCCGCATCGTATGGTACTGCAGGAGGAGAGCTGCTTCGCTCCCGCACATATAGCCGATTGACCGTGTGCTTGGGGACTGCGGTGCGCAACGGCACTGATACCAACGCCATTGCGCCAGTGAGCATGCGTTCGAGACGGTGGGGCTTGTCGATCAAGTCCTGGACAGCGCTGTCACGCCATCTGCCCATGTCCGCACCTGCAAGTTTCTTCGAAAACTTCGCTTGCGGCAGGCCCTTCAGCTGGTTCTTTGAGTACCACTCGAAGGACCGCTCGATCTGGACATCATAAGCATCCAGCAAGGTGCAATGGCAATCGGACTACATACCGCGCATGCAGCGAGAGCAATGGCTCCGATAGGATCAGCGCTCTCGTCGTCCTCGGGGGACCAGATCGAGCCCATGGACATGCGCAGGTGATACGCGACGACTTTGAGGACGAACTTGGATTGCAGCTGATCTTTCGCAGACTCCGGCTACAGGTGACGAGTCAGAACAAGAGCGGAGTGATGCTGAGCGGGAGTAACTCACGTCGATGATATTAGGCCGGCCCCAATGCGCGGCACCACCTTGTTCAATCGCGTCGCTGACCCATTCGAGGATCGCGCCCTCGGTGCGCTCGTCCTTCGGGATCTTTCTGTCCTCGCGGCGGGCCTCAATCTCTGTCCGGACGATCGTGTTCGCGGCCCTTTGGAAGCCTCGGTGCCACTCATATACCTGCTGTTGGCACTGGAGCGAAAGATCAGATCGCCGTTGAGGGACTCGGGAGCAACATGGAAGTACAGCTCACCCATTGGTAGATGATGTCGCTCTTGACGAGGGTGTACTGTTCCTCCGGAAATACGTAGTCGAAGACCTTCTGCAGTAGCTGGATGAAGGTATACTTGTCGGTATTAAGCGAGAAGGGGTTGTCCTGGGTGCCGAGGTAGTCGTAGATCGTTGGCAAGACTTGTGCCTTGATGAGCGGCTTCGTCCAGGCCGGCAGGTTCTCGTAGCTGCACGACGAATCGTTGCTTGATGTATCTGACCTATCTCCGTCGCTACGACGGCGCTGCTTCTTGCTCTTCTTAGACTTCTTCTTCTTCCTCTGTGACTCTGCGGTTTCCGGAACGTCGGCAAATTCGAGACCCTGGGTGCATGCGTGAGCATCGGCGATCAGCGAGGACGTATTGATGAAGCTTACAGCGTCAGCTTTGCGGGCTCCGCCCGGAGTCGCGAGGGTGAGACGTCGGATGGTGGATATAGCCGCATCACGCGGGGCTATGATGTCGCTCGGATCGAGGCCTCCGATAGGCTCGAAGGTCTTATCCTTGTCCTCGACAAGAACACGTTTGCGTGTGGAACCTGCATAGTCGCATTCGCATTGTGTAACAATGAGATTATATGGAAGAGGGGGACTCACTGAATGTCAGAGGCGCGGCGGAGGAGGGGGTACGAGGTGCGGCGACCCCCCCGCGGGCCTTCCCAGCTTTCCTTGCCGCTGGCGACTTCGTGTACTCCAAAAGTTGGCGCCGCCAGCTGGGCGTGAAGGCATCTGGAGCTTTCTCCCCGCGAGGCTTGGGATTCGAGCTGGGAGTATATATGTTAGTGGGCACTACTTCAAGTTATCTGACAAGGGGCAGCGTGAAGTTGCTCACGATGGAGGTGGGATGCCACGGCGATGGTCGTCAGCAATTGCAGGCTGCGTGTTGGTCGTGCGACGATCTTGGAGATCCTGGCGCGTGGTCTGTTGACGTTGAGCACGCTTCTCCTTTTGAGATAGTGCCTGTGAGGATGCAGTCGCATGAGAACACATGGTAGTCACGCGATGAGGAGAGAGGTGCGCGCACACATACCTTCTTTTTGGGAGCAGGGAATTTGCCTTCATCCCGATCCGAGTCATCTTCTACATACAACTAGCGACGATGGACCTTCAGTAAGAGGGAGTGCTGCAAGGAAGGGGAGCGTGCACAGAGCGACTCACCACGTCTGATGCTTTCCCACGCCGAGTCCTCGGGACGGCGTTCTCTGCGTCCTCCTCGAGCCGGTCAGATATAGGCTACGAAGAGTCAGGTCTGGTTACAAAGGGCTTGTGGTAAGGACATACCTGGCAATCATCACGAATATCGTCCTCGTGCTCGTCGTGCGAGTTCCAGTCTCCGGCGGCAGGGTGCTCATCTGCCATATCGGGCGCACAAGCGAGGGCATCAGCATCAGCAAGACCAGCACGCGCTGAGAACGTGTATACTGAACGACTCACTGAACGACATCCTGTCCTGGACCTCCTCGCGAGCCTGCTTGTCCATGATCTCCGCGAGTTTGCCCAAGTTCTTGTGCTTCTCCGCCTGCCGAGCAGCCTGCTCTGCCTCCTGCGCTGCTAGCTCCTCTGCAGCGTGCGCCTTCTTCGCTTGTGCAACCGCCTGTACTTGCTCTCGGGTGCGAGGAGCTAGACCAGCTTCAATCCCCGGATGCCTGTTGGGGTTGCGCGTTTGATAGCGTGGCGCCGGCTCTGAAGGAGCGATCTGCACGATCGCCCAACGGTGAGTACCAAGTTCATCCTTGACAATGAATATTACTTGCCTGGCTGTCATGACCTGTGGGGGCGGCGTCCGTGCCGGCCATGACAGTCGGAGTACCTTGGGTCGCTTTTGATGAGCTGTTTCGAGCTGATGTTGTACGAGGCTTCTTTGGAGCCTTCTTGGAATTCTCAATGATTGTCAAGATGTCAGGAAGGCCATCAGAGACATCGTCGGGGCTCGGCGAATGTAGGCGTTTGCTTCGACGACCTTTTGCGCGGCCGGCCATGTCGAGTCGAAGGTGATGGGGAGGGCGAAGAAGCGTTTTTTGACGCTCAGAGTCCGGCGCAAAATTGACAAGTCCGTCGACCCTCCAGCGCCTGCAGCCTTGCCTCTCGACCACGGCCAAGTGGCCAATCATCTCAAATCCCAGCAACCAAGTCACGTCTCGACATGGCTCGCTACTGTCGACTCTGCAAGACGTCGTTCAGCTCCTTAAAGAAGTTCCAGCGGCATCGTCGCACCGACCACGCCCATCCTATGCCTGCCCCTCCCGCGCCTCATGTGAATCCCCATCCCCATCTCACAGGTCTCGCTACTCTGTCTCTGTTATACCGCGAGTGGTGCTGACATACCTGACTCTCTTTTTAGCCCTCAAGTGTGATCAAGATGGCAATTTCATTGACCAAGACGCCCCCCCTCCTCCCCGCCCTGACGACATCGACTGGGCTCCATTTCATGACCGGCCCACCTTCGAGTTCGCTCAGTTCGCCTTCGAAGATGCTCGCTTGTCCAAGGGCAAGGTCGACCAGCTTCTCCGCATCCTAGCAGCCAAGTTCGTCGTCGACGGGCTCCCCGACTATCAGCCGCCCTTCAATGACTATCAGGAAATACTAAGCGCCATCGACGACATAGAGTACGGCGAAGCTGCATGGCGGACGTTCGCGGTGCGGTATCAAGGTCCTGTCACTCCAGCGTCACCTGCCTGGCAACGCGAGACGTTCTACGTGCATGCGCGAGACACGCTCCGCGCCGCGGAGAATCTGACGGCCTCTCCGGACTTCGACGGCCAATTCGACTATGTACCATTCGAGGAGACCACGCCAGCCAACGGTCGTCGTGTCAGCAACCTTATGTCGGGCATGTGGGCTTTCAAACAGGCGGTACGTGTGTTGCACTGTGCTGTCGTAACTTACGACTGCTCATGACGGTCCAACAGACGATGATCGCAGAGGACCCAGTCACGCACGGATCTATGGTCGTCCCCATCATCCTCGGAGCAGACAAGACGACCGTGTCGGTTGCAACGGGCAATCAAGAGTTCCACCCGGTGTATATGTCGATCGGGAACATCCACAACACTGTCCGCCGCGCGCATCGCGACAGCGTCATCCCCGTCGCCTTTTTGGCTATCCCCAAGAGTGCGTAGGATTTCATGAGTTGTCCCCTGTACTACATCATCTCATAGTCAAATGATAATAGCTGCGCATGAATGGGAGAATGACGAGGGATTTCGTGTCTTCAAGAAACAATTGTACCATGCGTCACTTGTCCGTATTCTCGAACCCTTACGCCCTGGCATGACGACACCCCATGTCCTTCGCTGCCCTGATGGCCACTACCGCCGAGCTGTCTTCGAGCTGGGGCCATTCATCGCCGACTACCCAGAACAGGTGTATCTCGCCGGTGTTGTCCAAGGGTGGTGTCCGAAGTGAGCACATTCATCCACGGCCTGCTTCCGATCCTTGCTCATTCTTCGCGCAGGTGTTTCGCGTTACCTGACCGCGTATTTGGTTTGGGGGATACACGCTCCCGGGACGCTACCGCAGCCGCGAGCGAGACGTACACCATCGAGGAGCTTTGGGATGCTTTTGGTATCAACTCCGATGTCACGGTGAGCTATCATGTCGAACAACACCTGCATGCATTGCCTCACAAGCTACGACAGCCATTCACCGACTATTTCCCTCGCGTGGATATTCACGAACTGCTCTCTCCGGACCTCCTGCATCAAGTTATCAAGGGCGTCTTCAAAGACCACCTTGTCACCTGGGTCATCGACTATATCAAGGCCACTGCCGGTTCGGAGCGCGAGGCTAATCGTATCATTGATGACATAGATCGCCGGTATGTTCTCTGTTGCAACAACTTGCCTCATAGCCCGCGGTTTGTGCCAGTGTTAATCTTTTCATCAGGATCGCTGCAGTGCCAGCATTCTCTGGCCTTCGACGCTTCCCCGAAGGGAGGAACTTCAAGCAGTGGACAGGTAATGACTCGAAGGCCTTGATGAAGGTATGTAAACCTCAATTGCGACCTCGGAGACGACATTGAAGATGAATTGTCAGGTCTTTCTGCCGGCTATTGTCGGCTACGTCCCAGACCAGATGGTCCAGTGTATTGCCAATTTTCTAGACTTCTGCTACCTCGCCCGCCGTCCATCGCACGACAGCCAGACCATCGAAGTCATGCGAGAGCTCCTCGAACGCTTCGTCGCTCTGCGGACTGTATTCGAGGTCGAACATGTCCGGCTTGAGGACGGCTTTTCCCTACCTCGCCAACACTCCATCCTTCATTATCCGCGCGGTATCCAGCTCTTCGGGTCCCCCAATGGGCTATGCTCCTCCATCACCGAGTCGAAGCATATCACGGCCGTCAAGCAGCCCTGGCGCGAGTCCAATCGTCGCAATCCTATCGGGCAGATCATCCGCAAGATTACTAGAGAGAGCAAGCTCGCGGCCGCTCGCTCGGAATTCGGTCGCCGGAACATGCTCTATGGCGACGTTCTCACCCACGCACGCCTTCTCGCGGGTATGTTTGCCGATTCCGACGAGTCTTCGGACGATGCAGACGAGCTAGCAGAAGATGTGGAGGCTGCACAAGATATGCGATTCCGCGACCTCGCAGATGCGGCTGCAGCCGGCGACGCAGACCTTGCAGATGGGTGCGTTGATCTCAGCCAGACCCCAGGTGCGCGTGACGCTTTTCCTGCCTTACTGCAGTACTTACTCTTCATGCCGACACAGCATATGTGAAGTCGGTCGGCCAGGTCGCGGACATGCTCGGCCCTGATGTGCGGTTCGTCGAACGTCTTCGACGGTACCTGCAGATGGAGCTAGACCCAGACGGCCCTGACCCGGATGATATTGACCTGGACCAGTGTCCATACGTCTGGACGGGCAGCCGCGTTGCCGTGTATCACAGCGCGTCTGCGACCTTCTATGCGCCCAGCGAGGTCTGCAGTACTCGCGGCATGCATCGCGAGATGATTCGCGCGACCCCTCTTTGGTGGGGAGAGTATCCGCGGTACGACACCGTCCTTGTCAAGACAGACCCGGACGCCATCGGGTTGGACGCTCTGACGGTTGGCCGTGTTCGATGCTTCTTCTCCTACAAGCACGAGGATGTGACACACAAGTGCGCCCTTGTGGAGTGGTTCGCCCTCGATGCCGATGAGCCTGACCCAGTCACGGGCATGTGGACCGTTCACCCCGAGGTTGATCAGGACGATACCCGCGTGATGGATGTCATCCCCATTGATTCCATTGTTCGCGCATGCCATCTAGTCCCTGTCTATGCGGCCACCCAGATACCGGACTTCTTCCACTTCTCTGACGCGCTAGATGCATTCAATAGGTACTACATAAACTGGTACATAGACTATCATTCGCACGAGACGATAGGCTAGTTTCAGTTGTTGCAAGGCATCAATATACTTCTGGAAATCTGACCGTCTGTAGACATCTGAGCTGTCTGGAATTTCTGAACTGTAACTGCTCAGAAGTGCCAGAAGTGCAGACTTTTGGCGGATTACTGATGATCTCCCGTGGCTGGGCCCGTATGTCGGTAGTATCCCCGGAGCTGCGGGGCCGCTGACCACGCTCATGGGCCACGCGCGGGGGTTCGCTGCCGCCCGCATCCAGCGCGGGTCGTCGACGCGCGATCTCTTCCACTATCTCGTACGTCTCATTCGCTCTCCGTTCCCTACGCTCAAGCTCTTACTTTGGACGTTTCACGCCGGACCCGAGTAGAACAACGAAGACCTCCCAGACAAACCTCCTCCGCCGACCAAACAACTCGTCGATGACAGCATCCTCGCGATCATCGCCGGGGCAGACACAACCTCGAGCGCGATACTCAGCGTCATATTCTGCCTAGCGACGCACCCGCAGGCCTGCGCGAAGCTGCAAGCCGAGGTCGACAAGTACTTCCCAGCGGGCGAGGACGTCCTCTCCGCGCCCGACTTCAAGGAGATGCACTATCTCAGCGCTGTTATGTGCGTATATCTCCTCTGTTCCGACGCACTGTTCTCCAAGGAGTCTGACATGACATCCTACGCACAGCAACGAAGCTCTCCGTCTGTACCCTCCAGCTCCAGGCGGCGGGCAGGCTCGCAAGGTCCCGGCGGGCGCGAGCGCAGTCGCTGTCGGCTCCCTGTACGTCGTATCCTCCCCAAGCTTCGCGAGTGTGACTGACCTACATGTCGTTCCATTCAGCATCCTCCCGCCCGGTACGTACTTCTGGATCCACGCCTACTCCATCCACCGCGACCCGCGGAACTTTGCACATCCCGACACCTTCTGGCCAGACCGCTGGCTCGTCGCCTCCGGACGCATCCCTCTGGCCGCCGCCTCCCAACCGCCGACTGCCTTCTCTCAGCCTACGACGGTGTCCCTGACCCACCACGAGTCCGCGTTCTTGCCCTTCTCGCACGGGCCGATGAACTGTCCCGGGAAGCCGCTCGCACTGCTCGAGTTGCGCATGGTCGTCTGTGCCTTCCTGCAGCGGTTCCGGTTCCGCCTTGCCGAGGGGTGGGACGTGCGGGAGTACGAGCGGGGGTATAAGGACCACTTCGTCGCTTCGCGGCCGGAGTTGCCTATCGTGCTCGAGGCGCGATGATTGCCGTTCTGGATGATAGGGTGGGAGTGTTCGCAAGCGCAAGCACCGATAGACTCGTGAATCGGCACAGGTGTGAGGAGCAGAGCGAAGTCCGCACGGTCTGCAGACTGTAGTGAAGAAACTAATGAAGGTACATATCGGCGCGCTGCTTGCACGCTACACGACGCGCGCAGCGGTGTGCGCAGTGATGCTGCGCCTGTTCCAATTATTTCTCTCCAGCCACCCGGTGACCGTGACTTGCGAGGGATCAGCCCCAGTGAGAATCGACAGTATACTTGTCGATATCTATGCCATATCTCCAGGTTCCAACCGGGAGATATGGCACGAATATCGGCACGTATATAGCAACGGCCCTGTACCATGCTGGGGTCGATATCCACCGATATCCACCGATACTCCCCGGTATCTGTTGGGTCTCTGCGGTATACGCAGTGGTAAGAGATCGTATCCAGCTGTAGGCTGGCAGTAGAATAGGGGTATCGCGTATATTCACGTAGCTACGCGAATACATCCATTCCCGCCCGCCCGCCCGCCTGCTCGTCCGCCTGCCCGCCCGCTCGTCCGCCTGCCCGCCCGCTCGTCCGCCTGCCCCTC
>ML211837.1:0-10872 GCA_004369055.1 Polyporus arcularius HHB13444
CAGAGCTGGTGGCACGAGCTGTTGGCGAACACGAAGGATGCCGAGCGGTGCGGGTCTGGTATATTGGACGTCAAGGCACTCGATGTTCTCGAGGGTCTGGATGGTGAGTTGCATCTATTGCACAATCCTGACTATCGTTACGAGCGCGTGTTCTAGGTCTGCCACTCCCGACGTCCTCGCGTCTCCCACAAGATGCGTCGACGAAGTTCAGGGGGACCGAGCGATCTGCGCAACGGTCGACGAACAACGCTCCCCGTCACCACTGCTTGTAGAGGTAGTCGCTCCGGTGTACATAGCGCCGAGAATATATTTTGTTGCTCGCATTCTGGCGTGTGCAGGCAGCGTGATGTGGATCTACGCGACGATCAGGCGGGCGTCGGGCGGGCGGGCGTGCGGTAGCCTCGTGTCGCGGCGTGCTAGCCGAGGCCGACGGTTTCCTGCTTCAGAACGAATGCTGAACTTAGGGTGTTTTCTGGGGTGTTCTCTGGGCGTAGGTGTTTTCTGGGGGTAGGTCGGGGGGTGGGTGTTTTCTGGGTGGAGTTCTGGGTTGGCTGGGAGGGACTTCGAAGCAGCATGCAGAGGACTCGGGACTCGTGTATTCAGGACTATGCAGAGTACATGAACGGGCGACAATACACAAATTCTACTCTACACCCGCGAGGAAACCGCGCCCGACACGCACCGCGAGACGTCCAAATCCGCCGTCGGAATACGGGCGCCTATTCCGTGTACTTCGCGTCTGGAAGGCCGACGCGACTCTGTTCTGCACCACCACCATGTCCTGCGCGACGCGACGGTCCCGGCTGCTCTCCCTCCTCGCCGCCTGCTCGACTGCCCGCTCGGGATCTGTCGCCTGCCGCATACAGCAAGCCGCGCGAGACACTCAGGCTGGCCTCGAGCCAGCCCTCGATGCTGGGCATCTCAGGTACGAGACTCCGCTTTCATGCCAGCACTACGCACTCGAGTGCATGGGCGGGCAGCGACAGGGAGTGTCAGGTGTGCGGCGAATGTACACGGGAGTTCAGATGAGACGTACCTCCGTTGAACAGACGCGACACATCTCGTCTGCTCTCCCTCGTCTCGCATCCAGGCCTCCTACGCGTCCTCCGCCGCGACGCGTGACGTCATTGCGCTGCATCCGGAAAGTCATTTAACATACAAGGCAAGTGCAACGAGTCGAATCGAGAGCTCACAGATGGGTACGTTCGGCATGCGGAACATTGAGACGCGGCTCGAGAGGCGTTGAGCGTGTTCATGGCAGAGGTGAGTCGCAGGCGGGCGTCTTGAAAGCTGGAAGGTAACTCTATCAGATCTCGGGAAGACGTCGAGCGCAGTGCTCACGCAGTCCGCGCCGCTTTCGTGTCCATGTGATGCGACGCCAGCTTCGGTACGCAGCGTCGAAGATCCAGGACGTGCCCCGGTACTATATCAGCGGCAGTCGGATAGACGAGCAGGCAAGTTGACTGTTAGACACACATGGTCGCGCACCACAAGGTTGACGGTAGGTTGCTGCTGATCGCGTAACTCAGGCTTCGTGGGGATGAGAGAACAGGAGCAAGCACTGTAGACGTGTGCTCGCGTCGACAAACGAGCGAGCAGTCTCAGGTCTTCAGGTGAGGATGCCGCGTCCGCTAGCGCGATGGCAGCGCGCTGTAGACAATGTGAGTATTATGCGTCGACAGGCCATTCCGAGAAAGACACGAGTGCTCACCGCGTGAAGCAGGACGCAATTCTCTGCTGCCGTACGGCGATCTTGCCAGCGGTGGTGCGTCGACGCAGTTGTCCATGGCTGTAATAGACAGCGTCGGCATCAGTACATGCCGCATGATTATGGCGAGCAAGTCCGGCTCATTGGGGCCGTTGACGATCCTCGCCGAGGGCGGAACTGACCTGTGTCTGTTCACGTCCTGTCGACCGACGACTTGTGCATGTCCGCTAGGACTCGAAGACGGCGAGGACCGCTAGCAACCGCTGCTGCTGGCGGGCTGGCAAGCTGACCTGGATATCGGCACTCTGAGTGACTGCGTTTGCTGTCCGGTGCTGTGGCAGACGGCATCAGTACGAGCTGCGTGGTTCAGATGAGCATGTCAGGCTCACCGAGGCCAGCTGCGCGAATCTGGGCTTTGGTGGCTTGCAGGCAATGCATACTTGCTGTAAGATGTGTCGCGTTGCCTGTCAGTTGACTCAGTAGACACTGAGGAGCTCGTCTTGGTCGTATCTGCTGAGCATTGACTAACTGAAGGGAGGAGACACGCTACCGCAATGTTATCGCAGTGGTTGCGCTGGCTATGTTGAAGCGGGGAACGATGGGAAGCTGGGCACTTGATAGGACAGCGGTCAGTCGATGTTGTAGACGAGTAGTAGTATGTAACGGCGCAGACTTGGAATAGAGGCCACTTCAATGACTTGCAACTTGGGGGAGCCAGACGATGTGGTAGGAGTCAACGTGGCAGGGCAAGGGCTTGCGGCGGACAGCAGCCGCATCACCGTGGCTAAGCGGCTCGGACATTGAACTTGCATCTGGTGTGATCTTGGAGGTCTGGACTCGCACCCCGCTTAACCGCGGCGGTTGTTTGCGATCAGTCGTAATTTCACTGCTCAGAGTGGCCTGTAAGAGGGTAAGGTACTTGGGGCAGCTGCTGAATTGTCTACTTTGCATATGAAGTGTAAGCAATAGGCAACTTGAAGGGATAGACCAGCACACTCAGTAGTAACTTCAGAAAAGTCCTAACCGTGGAGTTCAAGTTGTTAAGTACCACTGGTTGCTGTGGCAGCTGCGCGGACCATGGAACGAAGCCCGTCTGCTGACGGTCATCCAATTATCGCAGACCGTGGACACGAGATTCTGTCTCTAGCATCGAGATTCAGAGCAAAGCGGAGGAATGATGCCGTGATCGCGAAGCGGTGGCGGATTGCACTACCTCCGAGCGCTTGCATATCCGCCCCTAGTTCGCGCATTGCACTCCAGCCGTTGCAAATGGGCATTCAATAATTTTTTGTGGCACCGAAGCTCACCCTACAGAGTGCGACTACAAGGTACTACACAGAGAAGGACTCAAACGAAGCTCGAAAACGAATGCAAGTTCTGAGCTTGAAAAGCAGGTACATCCCGCTCCTCAGTTCGAAAGCACGCAGAATAAAACCGTTCACTCACAGAAAATGGTGCCACCTTGGCACAGAGCATGTATTCCAGTCGGATTCTGTCTCAGAGGGCCAGTACATCCCAGAAACATGCGAAATGCCTTAGAATGCTGAATTGCACGACTGACCCTCTCCTCCTGCCCCCCCGCAACGAAATTACGACGGCAGCGGACGGGAAAAATAGCTCTATCATATTAGGGCGCTCGCCTACCTAGGCGAGTACCGCCCCGCCTGCTAAGCGGCTCCAGAACCCAGTCAGAAGGTGCAAACATCTGTTTCAGCCCTCTGGGCATACCCACCATTTCGCCTCTTGTGCTGCCGTCAATCCGTGTCGTTCGCTGGTTGGTTCGCGCCCTGACATGTCTAGACCATCTCTAAGATGCTGACGCAATTCTCGGTACAGGATCTCCGTGTATTCCGCCCCTCGGGCAACGTCAATTGCGTGGTCTGTTTGTTTACATGCCCTCCTCTCTGGATATAAGAACCCCGGCTCTTCGACGACGAGCTCATCAACAACTCCCGTCCTCTCCCTCCCCTGTCCTCTTCCCTCCCATTCTCATCTCTTTGACCCCTACAACATCTCTATTGCTATACTCTCGTGCTTCCTCCGCTTCCAGCAGGACCGCCATTGGCAGGCTGCACCTCACATGATGTCACTCCAGCTGTCCCGGTTACGCTCTTGGTCCCCCTCGCTCGGCTCCCGGCTTCGTAATAGACGCAGCTAGACATTGTGTCGGTCCGGCGGCCTGTGTTGTGTTCCTGTATCCCGATCTCTTGGCTTTCGGGCAACCGGTACGTCATTCTCCCTGCAGCACACTCTTCGACTTGTACTCACCATTCCTCGTATGTATATGCCAACTAGCTTTCAATAGCAACGGGTACGATGCCACCGCGCAATCCAGGCCGAGTGCTATCGCCTCCCCGACGCTTCTTCTGTCCGAATCCTCTAGCCATCATGCTGTGAGTGTCCTATTTTCCCTCGCCCGTAACCTTGCTCCGCTCTGGGTTTATCAGGCTATATAGATCCTGTAAAGGCCAAAGATTCCTAGTAGACCGGTGAGCATTACTCATAATGCTCCAAGCGAACAGATAACCGACCTCTGATTCGACCAGATTCTTCGCTGAGCTCATCCCGCCGGTCCGAGGTAAGAGACCGGGCTTTTCTGGCAGAAACCACGCTGATCTAGCCTCACAGACGTCATACTTCCAGTTCGCACAATAGAGTACGTCGCAACGACATCGGGCTTTCTCGCCGGGAAGCATGACGCCTCCGAGCCGCCATCGCCCTGCCCGCACCGCAGTGCGCAAGATATCTTGTCTGTAGGTCATGCAGCACTTCAAACCCGGCGCAGCACCTGTATATGAAGCATTCACGACCATTCAAAGACACTGCGCTCTTGGTACGTCAGACAAATCGCGTTTGGAGATGAAAGAGCTCGACTCACCGCCGGCGCAGATCGCTATCTCGCTTAGCAGGCGCCTCGCACGTTCATGTTCCGACACTCTGTGCAGGCATGTCTCATCAAGCTCGCATCGCGCTTCAGGCGGCCAATCAGTCAGCCATGGTACGTGAATTTCCCAGACCACGATGGTACCATTCAACTGACCTATGATAATGCAACATCATGATGCATCCTCAGGTTCCTGGCCCGCCGTGCACCTTGTCCGGGCGAGCGTTCTGCCTGCTCGTCAGTCTGTGCGGTATGTTACAGTATTATTCGACGTACAAGATCTCCTGATGCCCTTCGGGGCTGATCTAGTTATGCGGCCAAGCGCGGCATCTGAGTCGAGGTGAGTTACCGGGCTTGCTGTAGTGTTGCACCGCCGCAACTAACGCTGTTGTCGCCAGGTTCCGTGCTCATCCGAGTTCGGTATCTGGAAACTGACGTGTCGGATTGAGGTACGCGATCGGGCTACTCGACGCGTCTCAAGTTCCGACTGACCTCTGTGCCAGTCCCGGGTACCTCGGCATGCAGCACCCGCGAGGTACGTGCACTGCGCCTCATCCCTACATGACGCTGAGCTGCATTCACACGTCTACATTCAGTGCCGCCCGTCGCCTTGTGGATTGCCATCTGGTGAGCCAGGAGGGGCTCGATGCGATGCTGGTGCGCCGCGCGTTCAAGCACTACCGACGCGTTGTTGCCTGCGGGATAGGTACGTCAACGGTGACAACTCGTCATCTGTGCAGCAGCCCGCTTACTGCTTTTGTTACACACGGGAACATCTCAGCGCAGCTGACTCCTGCCGTGTATTGCAACTTGAAGTCATGAGTGCGCCTGGTCGCTGCTGCCAGTGTCTGCCGTCGTGGACCTCACCAGCCTCGTTTCCAGGCCCTGCGGTTCCGTAGAGGCGTGCCGGTCCGTTGGGCCTAGCACACCACAGGACGTCACTGATCACCGGGCAGCACAGATGGGATCCCAACTCACCTTGACGAGTGTCGTCGCGCTGTGCGCCTGGACCTGGTGAGTCTCGGCTCTGTGTTCGGTGTTCAGCGTCCTGACAGGCTGCTCGCAGGTTTCAAGGCAGGCCTGAGTGCAACAATGACAAACATCGTGAGTTCAGCTCCGAGGCTCAGTGCTAGAACACGTACTGATCGCGACTTCAAAGAGGTTCGGGCCACTGTGGACCGTCCAGCTTCCATGCGGCTGTGGACGATCTGTCCGCTCGTCTCAACGTGGACGCGTCCGAGCCAGCGTCAGGCCTTGAAGCAGCCTGTGAGACCGGACCCTGGCATGCAGTAACCATGAAACGGACGCACGGCGGCCCGGTCTTTGCTTTGGTACGTTCCAGCTTGATCGTGCCAGTAGCTAGGCTGATGTATATGTCTTCGGCGTACAGTCGAACGTGGCCGTGACGAGGCTGCCCGTGGAAAGTAGGACATAACGCTCGAGCCCCCGGGGTACGACACGTCGGCGCCGCGAGCCCTGCCCGGAGAATCGCGTATGCCATACCCGCCGTCCTCTGAAATCGCGACTAACGCTTGTGCAGAAGCTCGTGCTTCTGTAGAGCCGCGAGCGGGACATTTACAAGTTTCTGGGCTAGCCGGCACAAGTGGGAAGGTCGACTAACGCTCTCAATAAGGTTCAGGAACGCTAGAAATCTGCCGGTATGTCAGTAACGTCGTGTTTGCAATCAGCGAGATCCCACTTACAGCTCGCGCAGATCAAAATCTACTTGACACGGATGCTCGCGGCGTTCACACTGTAACCTCTGCTTATGAGCCTTCCAGCGCGCTTCGTTCTTCCTTCGCGCACCGGTGAGTACTTCAGTTTGAGTATTCGTTGTGACAGCACTGGTCCGCTCACCTAGTGCGCGTCCTTGCGGAGGAATCGACGTCCCACGAAACCTCCGGGTCCCTGGCTACCACGTCGGCCCGTCTGTACGCTGCCAATCTGCAAGGCCGACGTAATCTGCTGTGCTTGCAAGCGTCGCTCCGGTACGCTGCATCGCCAGGGTGCGTCACCGGTCGTTCCGGAATCGACGGCGGTTGCATTTGCCAAGCTGACTTTCTTGCATCCAGATCTCGCGTCTGACCGTGTCTACCGAGGGTCTCATGCTGTTCCCGTCAATGCTCGATGCCGGGACAGGACTAGATGAGCTTACCGGCGAAGGTACGCCTCTCGTCCCCATGCTCTACGCATTGACGCAGCTAGACTGACTGCTCCTCCTTTAGCCAGTGTGTACTTCCTCATACTCGTCGCTGGCGAGAGAGCACGACGCGAGCTTCGAGGCCGAGTCCGGCGGCCTCTCTCAACCTCTTGAGGAAGAACCTGCGGCAGAGGTACGTCAGCACTGTTGCGCTGCCGTCGGTAGGAGCCTACTTACAGGACTTCCTACCTTGCATGCATAGCTGCGTGTCTGGATCGAAGTCGCGGTACCGCAAGGTCTTGCCACCGCGTTTCTGCTCTCAACGTCCCTCCGAGTCTTCATCGTTGGAGTTGCAGTCATGCCGTCCGGGCTGGACGAGACCAACGGAGATCTGCAAGTGTACATCAGAGCTAGCTTCATCACACGGTTTACCATGCTCACCACGCACACCATACACGCAGATCGCTATCTCGCGGACATACCGGACGCCGTCGCCTGCCTGACACTGCGCAGTGCGTGCGTGAAGGCCGCGGCGCGTACTTCTACCCCGCGCTGTGCCCACGTAGACCTTCCAAGATCCAGACAGCCTGCGCGATCCATATCTGCGAGAGGGTACGTGAGCTTGTGAACTTGACCGCTTGCCCGAGGAGTACTCACCAGCTCTGGATCCTCTTCACGTCGCACAGGCCTGCTACCAAACGTCGCGGCATTCACGAGCCCGGAGCTGACTTCCTGCGCGCCGTGCAGGTTCTGGCGTCCGAGGCGCCATTCATGTCCAAGGACGGGGCAGTCGGGACAAGCCACGGACTCCTGTGCTCGTGAGTTCACCTTCATCCTCGCGCTTCTCGCGCACACTAACGGTAACGAAATATATTGCTCGCGCCTAGATACACGCACCCATACGCAAAGACCGCCGTCGCAAGCCCTCCATCAGTGAGTGGCCCCGTCCCCCCTTGCCCCCGCTCTCCCGTTCTCCCACCGTCCCGACGATCCTGTGTCGCCGCACATCTTCGGGACGTAGCCTCGTGCCTGCTGCACGCTGTGAGCTGTCCGTCGCGCGGCACGTTGCTCTCCATCCCGCCCTGTCCGTCCTCTGCAGATGCGCAAAGACGGCGGGCCGGACGGTCGCAGCTTCCCCGTCCGGCGGGGCGTGGTCGGCGCTGCCATTGCCCGCACGGTGTTCCGGGTCGCGTCGGGCCTCGGCGCAAGCGTAGAGCGCGTGTCTCGAGGCCAGGCCGCGCGATATCCTGCCGCGTCCGAGCTCGACGCTGCTGCGAACAGACGTCGGCGGTGTACCCGCTAAGCGTGACGCGTCCGACTCGTACAGAGCAGGCCTCACGAGCTCCCGGGGCGGAGTGGAACGCGGGAAGGCGGGACTGCGAGAGAGGTCTGCACGCCGTCGTCCTTGCATTCCCGCCGCCCCGTGTGCGGAACGAGGCCGTAGGACGTAGTTGATACGTGCCGTTGACGTCCCGGTAGCCTAGCGACGCAGTGCAGGCCGGGGGTGCAGGGGTTGTCCCTCGAGTTCGAGTCCTCGAAGTCGAGCTTTCGGTCGCACGGGCTGCAGTCTTCGCTGGCATCCCTCCGGGGCCGTACGTCGCGTCGCGTCGCAGCTGGCTGTGTGGCGCGGCACGGCCGGGGAGCGCGGATACGCTGTCTGTGCACACGAAAGTCGCGATGGACGCGACTCCCGCAACACCGGCAACGGTTCCGGGCGGCGTGCGCTCGTCGGGAGTTGGTGCGGAGGGTGCTTCGTAAGAGTTGAAGCACGGGGGAACGGCGGGGGCGGGGAGATACGCCGGATGACCTCCCGATCGCGAGGCGGGCAAGGCGGCAGCGGGCGAGCTTCCCGGACGTCGGCGTGAGATCCCAGAGGTCCGGGGGGCTTCCCTCGACGTGCGCACAACCGCTGCCGGGCGTCGGTAGCAGCGAGGAGAGCTGGACGGCAGTCGGCGGTCGCGAGACCAATGAAATCGACGGATTTGCGTCGAATTCCAACCTCGTCGGATTGGCACGGAACCGCCGCGGGCGTCGATGCGGTGTTCGTGGATGCCGGGAGACATGGTCGCGTGAGCGGTGTCTCTCAGCGTCGTGAGCGGGAGTGGGGTTTCTTAGCTGGCGGCGAACGCCCGACCGAGGCGCGAGATCGTAACGTCCCGGAGAGAAACGCATATAGGCGGGTTCGTATGAGCCTCCCGCGTCGGACGGGCCCGGATAGGCGTGGATACGATGAACGGTGAGCTTGCAATTGGCGATTTTCTCCTGTGTGCGGCAGAGATTTCGCTGTTGGCGGCGAACGGCGCATTGGGATGGCGTGTTAGTGCTAGAGAAAAGGATGATGTGAGTCCTGCGCGACGAGTGAATGCGGTCGGCAGCTGATCTGACGTACTTGTGCAGAGGAACAGCGATCTGAGGGTCGGGGACGTTGACGGCTGGTTTGCGGCACAAGTCTCTCATGGGAGACATTCGCGGGGACGTCGCAAATCGATGGAATAGCATCCTGGCTCGCACCTGGACAAGCAAACGCGAGGGTTAGAAGGCCGCAGGAGGAAGTACAGCGTGACTTTTGAGAGACTCACCAGACGACGTGTAAGCGCGCTTTACGAGTGATTCGTTGCCACGGAATCTGGGTTGTGCGTGAGGTTGAGAACGTGTTGGTGACGAGGCGATGAGTGCGTGGGGGAGAAGCACAGTGGTGCTGAGTTGGGACGGTGCGGATGATCACGGCGTCGGTGAAGGCGATGTACTCACATGCACACGCAGAGTTGAACAAGTTCTGATGAGACGCATGTCATCAGAGGGGGCGGCTCAGCGTTATCTGCAGCTGCGAAAGATCGTGTGCGGGGCGAGGGATGGGAGAGGTCCGAGGATCCGGGAGCAGAGGGAGACGCAGATCGCCGGATGGGAGAGGACGTCGAAGCAGCCGGGGAGAGAGCTTCGAGAGGCTGCAAGCGGTTAGCACGACGGCAGAGTGGAGGGAGACATACACTGACTGGCACGAGGCGAGGTGCGCTCTCAGCTGGTCGCCGCACAGAAGATCGATGTCGGATGTGCGTCGTCGTGCGTCGTGCGTGTGCAGAGCTCGTGCTGTGTTTGCGATGGCCAAACAACGATCGACGGCCAGCGACGGGATTGCGGCGGGAGACTGAGCCGAAGCGAGCTCGGAGGGGAAAGCCGGGTCAGATGACCGCCGGGGGAGGCGCGCGGCGAAGGCGCATTTTCTGCAGCTGAACTGTGGCCGTCTCTTCGTCCGTGCGCTCATCTCGCCCATCTTGCCCGCCGTCCTCTGCCCTCGACATCCTGGGGACGCTCGCGGGCTGTCCCCTTACAACACTGTCTGCACGGAATACAGCCCTTTCCCCGCCCATCCTCCGCCGCACCGCCACTAGCCCGTCGCCCAGCCCAGAGGGGGTCTTTCCTCTCTTCTTCATCCTCCTTATGGCTCTTGGCGGCCTGGGTGCCATCCTGCTCTCCGGCCACCCCTCGCTTTCTCCCAGCCATGTCCTCGCACAGGTCGACCTCCGCTCCGCATTCCTTGCGGTCGTCTTTCTTATAATCGTTCTCGTTTTGGGTGCGTAATCACCCTCTTCTTCCCTGCACATGGTAGTCGACGTCAAGGGACTGGTTTCGGGATGCTACTGTAGTCGATGGAGGGATATGCTTGGTGGAAGGTTTGTAGGTTGACCGCTATGCCGCTCGGGTTCATGTACACATATGGACGCTTGGAGATGTGTGGTTGCGATTGTGTCGATTGGCGACATGAAAACCAGATTCTTCTGGCTGGATGCACCGCGCAATACCATAGACCACTTTGCTACCCAGCGTTCATTGACGTCGGCCACCTTCGTGCTTTCAGCCATTCCCACTTACTGTCTGCTGACACACCATCCTTACAGCGTATCTCACTAATCCCTCTGAAACATCCTTCCGAACGTACCTCACCGAGCTATCCTTCAAGCAGCATCTTAGCCGGCTCGACGATGGTGGCTCTGAAGACGGTATCACGTCCGACGACTCGGGCGTGCACTTCACGCGCTCGCGCAAACCCGGCAGCACCTTCGACCCCAGCTCTCCATTCCACTTCGTCAGCCGGGCTTCGGTGTCTCTGCGCACCCCGAAGCACGTCTTTTACAGCTTTGG
>ML211838.1:0-10868 GCA_004369055.1 Polyporus arcularius HHB13444
TCCTTTGCATTGCTGTGGGCTTGGTAAGCACTCGGCTACAATGCTGCATTTTCGTGGGTTCTCCAAGCGTGTGCGAGGCCCCATGACTACTTATGGGCGCAGAGGCTTAGTTCGCGGGGATAACATTCTTAATCTTTGGTTAGTGCGGTTGCGTCTAGGCAAGCCCCACTGCAAGTCCTGGGATTTGTTCCCATGATTACTCACCCCACTCCATACTCCCTCAGTACGAGCTAAGTCCGAACGCCTTCGGGGATGCCGAAAACAGAGGTGCGCCCGATTGCGTCAGTTGTCTTCCAGATGGCTCATATCGACTGCGGGCGCCAGATACGAGGTTGGTGACAAAGTATAAAGGTGCCGCATCTCGCAACATTCTCCAACTGATCGGGCCTGTATAACCAACAATCGTGCCATGGCTACACTCGCAATCGCACCTCGCGACGTCCCTACGACGTTGAACTACTTTGAACTCGTTGGCGAAGGACCCGCACGCGAATATGTCACTCCGGGGCCGGACGGGAAGAGGATCTCCAACGTCGGGAAGGACCCGCATCCGGCGGTGATCCATGACGCGCGCGGTCGCGAGGACGAGTTCACGCTCGACAAGCAGGGCTTCCAGTTCGTGCACTGGCCCAGCTCCGAGAAGGATTTCGTCGACGAGGAGGCGATTAAGACGAAGTACTACGCTGAGGTCGAGGCTCTCCTGAAGGAAGCCACCGGCGCGAAGCGCATCTTTATCTTTGACCACACCATCAGGTGAGACCCTAGTTTCGTGGCTGCTGCATAGCCTGCTGACAGAACGAAACAGGCGCAAGGCGGATGGGAATGATCAGAGCGATCCCAAGAACCGCGGCCCCGCTGTACGTGCGCACATCGTTTCTCTGACCCCATACTCAATGGCTATCATGTGCAGGAACGCGTACACATCGACCAAGCGTACCACGCCAGTGTCGCGCGCGTCAAGCACCACCTCCCCGCGGATGCCGACCGCCTCCTCAAGTCCCGCGTCCGCCTCATCAACGTGTGGCGGCCCATCCAGAACCCCGTCGCGCACAAGCCGCTCGCGGTCGCGGACTGGCGGTCCCTCGACGAGAAGGACCTCGTCCAGGTCGATCTCGTGTACCCCGAGCGCACGGGGGCGACGCTCGGCGTGCGGTACAACCCAAAGCTGCAGTGGTACTATCTGGGGAGCCAGACCCCGGACGAGGTTACCCTGATCAAGTGCTACGACTCCGAGGAGGATAGGGCGCGGTTGACCCCGCATACGGCCTTTACGGATGAGGGGAGCCCGAAGGAAGCGCCGCATAGGCAGTCTATTGAGATTCGGGCGTTGGTTTTCGACTCAGAGTAGTCTCGAGTGTCCTACTTGTTGATTTGTACTTGCACTTCAGGCAGTTATCCAGGGAACGAATTCGGACCGGCATTGCTTGAAAGTAGCGGTTTGATTCATGAATCATAAGATGAACTGGTTCGGACCGCCGCCGGATTTGGCTACTTAGACGCCTACGGTGGATCTCTTGCGACTTCCATTCCTCTACCGTCTCCCAACATTTCAACTGGCTGTGGTTGCCGGTCCGAGTCATTCTTATGTCTAAGTGTGCTGACTGATAGATGCTCATGTGCAAATGCGGCTTTCAGGACCCATCTCAGGCTTGTTATTCTTAGCCACCGCTTTCAAGTTGGATCAACCCACGAGGCACTATTCAACAAGATGGCACGCCATAGACCAGGCGCGACTGTGTGACCCTTGATACCAAAGGTAAGCACGTTGCGTCTTTCGTGACATTGTTCCGACTTGTGTCAGGATCACCGACCCAGCTGTCCCCCACTGTCAGGTTCGCGACCGCGCCGATGTCATGGTCGGGTCGGACTCGGAATGGCTACCGGACCTCCGAACAGTCGGATGTCGGCTTGGGTTGCTGAAGTATTGACGAGAATTTGAGCGAAAAATCTCAAGGCCGGACGCGTACCCCTCCAGGTAAGCAAGACGACGACTCGGTACTCAGTCCTGGTTGACTGATCAGGCAAACTTACAGGTGCACGATTTATGATCTAATCTTATTAATAATGCAACAGGCTAATTCTGTACTGGCGAGGCCTCTTCAACTATTGCGTTCAGGTACACGAACTCTAGACCCGTCAACGTATCAACAGTCCGTGTGACAACTTCGTTTGCCAACAACTGGGCGCGAGACGGATGTTCGAAGAGTCGCCGGGCGCCAGCTGGGTGCTGCTGCGAGTTAAAGGTATGCAAAAATCCAACCCTGCAGGTTTCCTGTATCATTTCTGAGTGCACTGGCTCTCTACCGGCTAGGCTCGGCTCAAGTTGAGAGTAGTATTGACCACTCCCTACCTCAAGGGATATGCAGTAGCGGCCAGCTTGTCCATCGTTAGCCGACGGAGCTGTTCCTGGTGCTTGACATCCGCGCGTTCTTCTGTCTCGGTAGAAGGCAGGATGTTGAAATGTTGAGCCGCGGGCGAGGACGCGCTCGCTCGCTGCCACTGAAACCAAGCGCGACATTCATTCTCCAGCTGGGTAATATCAGACCCGCTATGAGGGCCCACGTTCGTGCTACAGAGTCTGATGCACTGCTAGACTTGTGCGGCAGTATATAAGGCTTGTTGGCCCCGTTGATATACCGCAAGACAACCCGCTCACTTGAGGACCTTCCAGCTATTTCCCTCATCCACCGCCATGAGCTCTCCGCTGGATAGAATGATTGACAAAGTCCTGGACGCTCGGAGGGGCATGAGTATCGGGTGTCCCGACCTCCATCAGCCGATGCCTACCACAGCTCCCGACCTCTTTTCGAACGACTGCCTCTCCGTGACCACCAGCCCGCGCGCACGCGATGCGTTTCTCAAGCGCGTCACCCATATGCTGTTCGTGTTCGGTTCTGGTGGCTCGCGCCTCCTCACCGGGAACCAGGACACCCACACCGACTTCTTCGGCGGTCTCGGCTGCATCGCATCTACTGCCGCGCTGTTCAACTCGGGCTACGATGCCAACCTTGCCTTCTGGTCTACCATCCCGCAGAAAGGCGACGCAGTCGTCTTCGACGAGTTCGTCCACGCCTCCACCCGTGACGGTATGGCCGCCTCTCCGCTCAAGAGCCTCGGTGCGCTGTACGCATTCAAGCACAACTCCGTCCCGTCCTTTCGGGAGCGTGTTCAGCAGGTGCTGGAGGCGTATCCGAACATCGCGAATGGGCAGGGTATGCTTTTCGTCGCGGTCGAGACGCTGTACAGCATGGAGGGCGACTATGCCCCGCTGCTCCAGCTCCTCGATGCGGTGGACGAGCTGATCCCCAAGGGTTGCGCACATGTGATGGTCGACGAGGCGCATACCTCCTCTCTCTTCGGACCTGATGGGCGCGGATTGCTGTGGGCTCTTGGCCTCCAGGGCCGCGTCCACACACATTCAGCAAGGGATGGGGCATGAGCGGAGGTAATTCGTCTCTGCTATCTCAAGGGACTTAGAATCTAACGTCATATACTAGCGGCGATCTTGACCTCACCTCTTGTTTGGAGGTATCTCGTACTGTACTCTACTCCAGACCACTGCTCTATACAACGTCTCTCCCGCATGCGCACATTTGCGGCCTCAACACAGTGTTCGACTACCTTGCTAGTCCCGATAGCACCGCAGTGAGTAACGCCGCCTCCACTATGTTACATGTAGCTTATGCCTTTCATAGCTCCGCAATCGCCTACGGAAGGTGTGCAATTACTTCGAGCACATCCTCGAGACCGCGCCACGGCACGTCCCTCCGAACCTGCTGTCACTTCTTCATCGGGAGATACCTGCGGACTATCCGTCGAAGGTCTTCAGCCCTATATTCCCCCTGATCAGTTCGCTCACCCAAGCTACTGGAAGAGTTCTTGCGACCGCTCGGGTACGCCGTTACTGCCATTCCGTACCCCACTGTTCCCCGCGGCAAGGAGCAAATACGTGTTGTCTTGCACGCCGGAAATACCGAAGAGGAGCTTGACGAGTTCGTGACGCGTCTTCTGCAGTGGGTCACGATGATGGAAGCAGATGAGGAGCGAAGGCAGGATGCTCGCGAAGAAGATGCTCATCCTCCGGAGCGAGCAAAGCTATGAGTCAACCGCTGACCATCATATTGACGTCCAGATGGGAGATGGAGCGAACCGGATGAGGGAACATGTATCGTTCGTTACTACTGTTCATTTGTTCGAACACGGTTGCAGCATCGTTGTCACAGTCAATCCAGCACGTCTGTGATGTATTCACTAGGCCGTCTTCTCTCCGAAACCCCTGGAACGGAATGCGTGTTCCATCGGAACAAGTTCGACACTGTCCTTCGCGGTATCATGCGCAGTGTAAGTCTCCTGGTGGACGTTGATATGTACCGGGCGACTCGCAGTTGGTGAGGGAAGTTCCTGGCTGACGAGCGCACGACTACGGCCCATAGGCGTAGATGATACTTCACTGTCAACGCCGCCCATGGTCGTCAGGCCTCCCCTAAACGTGAACGCCCGGTTGTTGAGGCTGACAAGGAGTGTGTTCGCATACAGCTTCGGGAGGACGAGGGCTCTGTTTGACCAAGCTCGGACTTAGAGCTTCCAGAAGGCCGGTAAAAGTTATCACTCACGGGCACTCAAAGAGAAGGTCGTTCTGCGACAGCAAGTCACTGGTAAGACACCGTTGCAGAATCATTGCTTACTAAAATTCTCTCACCTGATGGGTCATGAAGAAGACCGCGTAGATGAAAGCAACCGCAGCTATGTAGTATATGAGTAAACCACACGTTTGGACGCAGTCGTTGCCTTACCTGTCGCCGCTCCGGTCTCTATGCCTACCCTAGCGAGCTTATGTATAATTGCGTCGGACTGCTTCATCCCTGTTTTCGCCCGAAGTAGCTGTTTACACCATTACCGGTGAGCTATCGCAACCCCGCGCTGTGCTAGTAGCTCGTGGACGTACCAAGTAGGTCATGCTAGCAGCGATGAGCACATCCACAACTGTGGCAACGATGAGACTCGTCTGTTCGAGTCGAGCACTTAAATTGAGTTCCGTAGGCGTGCAGGTTAGACTCACCGAGACTATAGGTCGATTCAAGGAAGCATGCGCGGCGTTGGCATCGGTGAGGCGAATCTGAAAATGGATGATGTATCTTAGCCTGAGGACGATGAAGACCCGAATGATAACACCGTACTATGATACCACCGGCTACTTCCAAAGCCGCTTGAGCAAAGGAAAACTGGTAAGTATACTATCAGTTGAATTGAGAGGAGCAGCGAGGAGACGTGACGCACAAAAATAATGATACCAGTGAGAAGCCTCGACAGAGATAGCACCCATATTCTCCACGCAAAGAAGCATTGCACGGCAAACGAGACAACGGCTGACATAATAGGGACGCTGAACCAGGTGCTGTGGTATGAGGTCAAACTTGCTATGCTGCCGTAATTGTAGACGTAGATGTCGAAGTATGTCTGAGTGACCAGCCCCAGCTGCACCCACTCCCAAATGAACACTCCCCAAACGAGGAGCTTGAAGGAGATGCGATCATTTGGAAAACATGTTTGATATATGTCTGTGAGGAGCTCTCGTATTAGCATGGTAGTCGGACGAGGGATATGACTGTTCACCTACAGCATTGAACTACCAGCGCTCCTTGAAGTCCCCAGGCGAGAAATATGGCGACGAGCTGAGAGAGAGAAGAAAGACATCTTGTCAGCGTTCCTCGGAACGTTCTCTCAGCGCTCAGAACTGACCTGAGGTCCAGCACTGCGTGAATGAGGGATGTAAGTGGGATGTGATGACACAACGGCAACTTATGATCACCTACAGCAGTGTGAAGTTCGCCGGCAGCTCGAGAACCATTGGAGTCCTCGCACTCGAATGATCTGAAGCCATGCGTATTGGACAAGAATGATGGTCGCGGACAGCAACGTGGAGCTACACTAACTTGAGGGCTGAATGGAGTGCAGAGGCGATTGGTTGGGTATATGTACCGAAGGGTGCAGATAACTGGAAGGGTCATTGCCACCGAGATGCTCCGACGACAATGGAGTCCTCCAGGGCAAGAGCTACGTACTGCGGAAGATGAGGCCGAGGACACCCTTGACGTCCAGCGGTGGTGCCACCCCACAGAAGGACAGTTTGCCGAATGCACATCTTGGATTACCTTCTTCGACGACGTCGATACAGATCTCATTGACACGCTGCCCACAGTACATCGCCCTGTCCCCAGTATCAGTCGAGGAATCATTCAGTGAAGCATCGCATGCCGCCGGGACGCTCCCCTGGATCCTGGGGCAGCAAAACCCCAACACCACTGCCTGGCATCGATGGGAAGGTCATCCTTTTGTAGTAGTGCCATACTCACGGGGAATTCCTTGCTGTGCCCTGATTGACGTCTACAGTTTAAGGCAACTCCTCGGAACGCTATTGTGCCAACGGCGAAGACAGGAAACCAGGGCCCAGCATAAGTGAATACGGGATACACTCAAGGAAGACCAGATACACATACTGTAGCGCACGGGGTTACACACTGGGCAGCCCAGAGTCGTTCTACGTAACACGATATTACTATGAAATGCATCTGGTGGAGACCGGACTAAACCTCGCTAGAGAGCAGCGAACGGGCCAGCAGCGCCGCCGATACCACAAGCATGCAGACGATCCATAACGACCACCCCAGGTGGTCCTGGATAGCGTGTCCTGCAGCCGTCTTCTTTGGGCGAGGAGGCAGGGGCGGATATAGCCACATCAGGTATTTCTTATACCCCGCTTTGTACGGCGGGAAGCGAAACGCGAGCATGAACCTGTTGTCGATCCTTTGCGCCCGCACAGCCAGAATCAGCGAGGCGCGATTGTGGCAAGGAGACAGGGAGCTCACCAGATTGGATTGTCCAGCGACACTCGCCAGTGTGTGAACTGTTCGAACGCGTGTCTTCCTGCGTAGTAACCATCTGGAACAAAAGATGTGTCAAATTCAGTCAAAAGGAAGATGGTGACTCGTTCCTTACATCCGCTCGCACCAATGCCGCCGACTGGGAAGCCAGGAACGGCTGGACTGAGCGTGGTCTCGTTCGCAAGAGCTGCTCCACTCTTTGTATTGGAAAAAACTGCAGATAGGACATGAGTAACTTACATAGCCTCGTAGACAGCTCACAGGCGCTCACCCTTTTTCTGGAACCGCTTATCTGGAGAGAAGACGTATACAGCCAGAGGAGTTTGCCTGGAAGTGTCTGAGCTCTCTTGCACAGCGCATCCCCCAGAGGGCAGACTCACCGAGAGCGGATAATTGAGATAGCCTCCTCGATGCCCTTGACGGGGATGACAGCCAGAACAGGCCCGAAGATCTCTCTGACAGGATGAAGATGTGTGAGTACAGGTAGCGGTACAATTGAGGGAAGAATCTGACTCACTCGCTCATGAGAGAGTCCGTGGCAGTGACATTGTTGACGATGGTAGGTGCGACATATCTCTTGTCCACGTCAACTTCGCCGCCGCATACGATGTCGCCGCCTGTCTGATCGAGGAGGGCCTTGATACGCGCCGCGTGCTGTGCGGACACAATCCGAGCGAACGAGTCCGACTTCTCTGGGCCGTCCGGGTAGAACGAGTGATACCTGCCACCAACGTGATGAGGAGACGCGTCAACCGGGCGATGAGTGTCTATCGGCTCACACGTCCTTCAAGGCCGAAATTAGCTGTTCCTGGAACTCCTCCGGAACCAGCACGTACTCCGGTGCGGTGCAGATCTAACACAATCTTATGAGCTTGGTAAGTCTGGATAGATGTGTGATTGAACTTACCTGTCCAGCGTTTCCGAAGCGACCCCAGAGAATGCGCTTGGCGGTGAACACGGGGTCCACCCTGGGGTCGATTACAACAGGGTTCTTGCCTGAGGGCATCCTATGAATAAGACAAGCCCCGGGTTGCCAGGAAGTACGCACCTCCGAGCTACAAACAAACATCGGCATACCATAATTTAGAAAGTGCGGCGCACGACAAAGTCTCCGCAGATCTTACCTCCAATGTGACCGGCGTGAGATGGCGTGCAGCTGCTTGCGTAACGATGCGCGCAACTCTTTCCCCGCCTGAGTACGGAAGTAAGCGAGTGAACGGATGTGCAGTTGACGCGCGTACCGATGTAGAGGACTGGAACAGGCATCGTGAGCGGGAAGAGTTGGATGGAGGAGTCGGCTTGACACTCACTGTGATCCCAACGAAGCTCAAGTATCTGCGCTAGCTAGTCAGCCAAGCGAGCTCTCTACGATCCCTCGTGTAACTCGCCTTGGTCGTCTCAGGTATTCCGCCTTGGACGATATGGTATAGATCCGGGTCCACGTACTTCGGCAGCAACTCCGCGAGGACTTTGTTAATGTGCGGTGTGGCTTCCGACGGCTTGATAACTGCCGCGCACCCAGCTGCAATCGCACTCGCCTTCCGCAAAGAAATGAGCATTCTGACGCCAGCTTGCGAGGAAACAACCGACGTACTAGAGGACTCAGTGTGAGGAAGATAGGCAGATTGAAGGGCGAAATAATGAGCACAACGCCCTTCGGTTCTGCCGTCAACTGGGGTCCCATGAGGAAGTATCGCATGCTGAAGGCCCTCTGCGGACGAGCCCAGCTTCCGACACTGTCATACGCCAAGCGCACATCCTTGATAGCAGGACCCATGTCGTAGCTGCAAGGTGCAATTGGGCATCGACGCCGCAAGCAGTGAGTCGCAAGAAGGTAGGATGAAGTTATTATAGTGCTCACAGTTCGGTCTCCAGAGCTGGTCGACCAAGGTCGAGCTGGAGGGCCTCGATGAGATGCTTCTCATTGTCTTTGATGAGGTAACCAATCTGCGCTATCTGCGCTTTGCGGAAAGCGACTGGCGCGGCTTTGTGTGATTCGAACGCACGGCGGGCGCACTCATGCACCTTCATCGATGATTAGCATGGTGCGTAAAGCTGAGGCCTCATGAGTAGACGTACCTCGACAATCTTGTCAATAGGCGTGTACTGCTCCGTCATGGTGGTACAGGTGTTGATGTCCTCGTAGTATGAGGCAAACGAGGATAGGGCCGGGAGGATTTCCCTAGGCCCCGGAAGCGGATGACGGGTGTGGGGTGCCGCACGGCGGCGTGCTTCCTACCACGATGGATCGAACGCGAAGAGCCCACATGCCTGGAGAGCGCACGGACGCCATGGAGTCTTCTTGATGAGACGGTGTTCGACCATCGCGCGTGCACTCCGTACGGTCGCTCATAGGAGATTTACTACCATAGCACAAGTCAGCATCTGTTACAAGACTGACGGTTGCCAACTTACCTCAACCGCACACTGTACACTGGATACGGTTCAGCGCCCGCAGATCTGTCCCCGAGCGAATGCCGAGGAACCAGGTAGTCGTGAGGCACTGAGTCTGCCTCGCGCTTGGGTACGAGTGGAAGGAATCCGGCATCTTCCTCTCGAGGCACGCTGTGCGCGGGCTCTTACTAAACATCCTCTATTGTCGTATCAGAAGCCCGTCATACATGGAATCTCCGACCTGACAGTACGGCACGTCCTTCAAGGGAGCAGTCCTCTCGATCGTTCCTACGACGTCAATTGTGTCCAAATCATGACTGCGCTTTCGTCGCCACTAAGAGGTGCGCGAGACCCTGTACGAGTACTGACAGAAGTTAGAGCAATGGCGACGGCGTGTCGCGTGAGCCAATGATACCACGGCCGGGTTGCGCGGGGCGAGACGCATGACTAAAGGTGCGAAGCGTGTGGGATGAAGGTGAGAGCTCACTGTCCGAGAAGAGAGGATCAACGACTGATGGATATGGGCAAGTATGAAGGCTTCGTTGGGGGGAGTCCGCAACGTCTCGCTGAAGACCGGGATGGTAGCTCCATGAAGAAGGTACGAGCAACCCGCAGCGCAGAGACCGGGATTAGGACAACAAAAGGTCCAGGATAGAGGTGGTGTATTCAATACACCTACTACCGCGCATGAACGCCCCATGCCAGCTGACGATGGACTCTATGTGTGAAGTCGACCGGGAATAGGCATGCTTCATGGGATGTCGGGGCCCGGAGAGCGTATAGCGGAGGGCTGACAGAAAGATTGCACCGTCAGACATGCAGCGTATGGCGACGACTTGAGGAGAGTGGGCCCGGAGCAGAGGGTGTATCAGTACCCTGAAAGTGACGCGTAAGCTCGACGGGACATCGCAGTGCCGAATCGAGGACCAAGAGAGACAATGGCAGGTAGGGGGAATGTGTATGAGGCGGAAAAACTCACCTGCACCAGATAACCTTCCAGAGTGTAGTACGCCCACAGCTCTGCCATAACAATGATCTGTGCCAGATATACAGCTTCGCCAAGCCTCTCCAGCAGCCAGGTGGACCGTGGCCGTCAGTCTGGCCTCCGAGTCCTCAAGCCTCAGCTCGCAGCGAGGGTCGCTTGAACCGGAGTTGATCGCCAGTCGAGGCGTCGCGACAAAACCGCACAGAACTTGCAGCGAACCCTTGCTCTCGTCAGTCTTCACAAACGCACCCACCGTCGCTGTAGGACCTGTACCCAAAGTCAGGCGAAATGTAACCGCGTCATGGGCTCAAATCGTAACTAGTACGCACCCTGTGGCCTCCGTTTATGATCACTGCAATATTGACCCTCCTGCAAGAGCAAAGAGCGGAGACAGCACACTGACACTGGATCTGCAGAGAGGCGTTGCTTCCGCGGGGAGCGCTCAAAGTGGCCGCAAGATAAGACGGAGATAAGATAAGATCCACTGAGGCATCACTAAACCATGCGCTCGTCCGAGAGCGCATGATAGTACTTTAAGTCCATGTTCATATGCCTAATCGCCGATGGTGTATGGTGAATGTACCCTCTGAGGATACCAGGGTATGATC
>ML211839.1:0-10858 GCA_004369055.1 Polyporus arcularius HHB13444
ACAAAGCCGCACGGCTTCGCGCGGTGGCACGCGGACCGACCGCCGAGACGCGTGGCACTTGGACCTGCCCCGTATGTATGTACGTCGTCCTCCGCCTACGACTTGCTAACCTCGGCTTCCTTTCTCCCTCGGTGACAATTCATAGCTTCCCCTCCGGCCAATGTACGTCGTCCTCTGCCTACGACTTGCTAATCTCGGCTTCCTTTCTCCCTCGGCGACAATTCATAGCTTCCCCTCCGGCCACCATGCCATAGATGGCAGCTCGATCTCGTACGCGTCTCTCGCCATCTTCTCCAGGCAGGCTCCCGTCACCTCCCCGCCACCCGTTTCTGCCGAAGCGCGATACTGCCGCTCGCTACGCGTACGTGGACCTCGCGAGAACTTCGCAACGACGTATTCGATACCATTGCCCCGGTGATCTATGGCTAGGTTTGCATGTTACTTATGGCTAGATATAACAATTGATTTGCCTCGCCTCGTGGTCGCTTAACGGTGTCTCACCTCTACGTCGTGCTTTCGTGAGTCCGGTCCGTGATGCTGCAATATCGCGGGTGTGGGCGCACATAGGATACAGGAGCATGCCTCAAGGCTTCAAGGCCGAGGTGTGGTTATACGGCTCCATGTCGGAACCTGCCGACGTCCGCGCTAGCAGCTTCCAGACTCTTGCCAAGCCAAGTAAGTAAGTATCTTAGCCCTTGATACGAAGCGCTGACATGTCTATAAAGTCTAATTCAACACAGGGCTCGCCGGCCGCAACAGACCAGACATGTCCCCGGAACTTCTCTGCTTCTGCGACGCATGCGGCCTTGCTGGATCGCCTCAATCGAAGTCTACGATTGCGATCCACAGCAAGGCGCAGAGCGCGAGAGTCCTTTCTAGACCCTGTCTCGATTCAACCGTGTCCGGTGCTTCGGAGATGCGACATGGTGAATCAGAACAACGCGCTGGTCCCGCGAACTTAGGGTCCAGGGTCATCACGTCACATACATATGCAAACTCGTCCCCATCTCTTAGCAAGCCGGCCCCTCCTCCTGCAGGGGAGCATCAAATTGAGATCATCTCTTCTCAGTTCGCCCAAATCATGGCGTCTTTCGTTCTACCGGACACACTCACCTTCAAGTATCCTCCTGTCACGCCAACGGCGATGTACCCCGGCCCGGGCATCTCTCTATCTTGGGAAGAGGGTCCCGCGGCCCTTGTGGCATCGGATAAACCGAACGCGCGAATTCTGCTGCACATATCCTACCTGAGGTCTGCCAGCGCCACTCTTACCCGTACAGGAGGTTCCGTTTGCGGCCCGGCACCCCACGAGCCCGAATACCCGCTCGGAGCGATAAGCGAGAGGTTACAATTTTTGGAGGATTGGAGGATGTACCAATGGACTCGCTTGCAACGAGCCGCTCCCGACGCAGAAGGTCTAGGTCCTAGGAGATACGATACAGGTACGTGTTTGCTGTTGTATAAGAGTCTCGACGCCTCGACGCAATGACCCGATCGTCGCCACAGAACCGTTTTTTGCGGGGATGAAGGGAGATCATCCCGTCGTGAACACATGCATCTTTCTCGTCCTCGTACTCAACCTGTTGTATCACGTCACTCTTCCTGCTTGCCGGCTCACTATCAAGATCCTCAAGCAGCTACTTCGAATTGCCTGGGCGGACGAACTAGCGCACAATGGATCCGGCGCTGAGCAGCTTCAGAGCGTGTTAGCGTCCATCCCCGCAGATGTATCTACGTCCATCAAGCATCTCAACATCTTTCCTGAAACAAACGATTATGCTTGCTGCCCATCCTGCTTCGCATTGTATCTCCCGCGGAAACCTCGTCCTAGTCCTCAACCGGCGGCTGGAAGAGCCGACCCTCGGGATGTCGGACGAGAAGACGCCGACATGTCGCTTGATGAGGGGCAATATATCTCTAATTCACTCCCCTTTTACTCCCATGAAACTATAGCACCGAGTAACACTGCCAGCAGCCAAACTGAATATCCTGAGTTCTGCACTCATCGTGACCCACCCGAAGATGGAGAATGTGGTGCACGCTTGTTGCGGAGACGAATGCATCGCAGTTCTGACTACCGTCCCATACGGAAGTACTCTTACCAAACGCTCGCGTCATGGATCGGGAGGATGATGTCTCGGCGTGACTTCGAAGCAATGGTCGATAGATCATTGCAGACTCGGAGCGCAGCTGATGGCGACATGCGAGGGTATTACGTGGATGACATCATGCAAGCTCCAGAAGTACGAGAATTCCTAGGGCCAGACGGACGAGTATTCATACGACGAAGCGGTCATGAAGGCAGGCTGCTATTCAGCCTATTTATTGACTGGTTCAATCCTCGAGGAAATCATCGTTCAGGAGCGTCGTTGTCCTCTGGAGTGATATTCATGGCCTGCCTCAATCTTCCGCCAGACGTTCGGTACAAAAGAGAGAACCTATATCTCGCAGGTGTCCTTCCGGGGCCCAAAGGCCCTTCCTTAGAGCAAGTTAACCATTTCCTGCAACCTATCGTCAATGAGCTCCTTTGGCTTTGGAAGGACGGCGTTACGCTATCCCGCACAGCACTGCGATTGTCAGGCCGTGTGGTCAGAGCCGCGCTAATGCCCCTAGCTTCAGACCTTGGCGCCATCCGCAAAACATCCGGCACAGCATCTCATAGCGCGACCTACTTTTGCACCTTCTGTCAACTCAAGAAGCGCGATATCAATAATCTGGACGCATCCTTATGGCCTCGCCGAGATTGCGCCGCATTCCGCAGACACGCGGAATCCTGGAAGAAAGCCCCGACTTCCAAGGAACGCAAGAGAATTTTCAAGGCTCACGGTGTGAGATACTCGGTACTGCTTGAGTTACCCTACTGGAGGCCGACTCGGTACATACTTTTGGATACGATGCACAACATGTTCCTGGGGCTATTCCAGCGCCATTGCAGAAAAATACTCGGAATGAACATCGAAACGGATGAACCTCAAGATGGGGATGATGAGGAAACCGCACCGTCCTTCACCGAGGAGGACATGGCGAAAGCTCTCATGAAGCTCCGACAATGCTCGACCCCGGGGTCTCTCAGAGACAGTATGAAGCTCCCAGTGATGCGAGTGCTTTATGAGATGGCCGGATATGGCCCCCCGGGGAAGAAGACGAAGCTCGAGATGGCTAGGGTTTTACTCGCCCAGGTGAGTCGTCAATTTCGTCGAAGGTGTCAACTTATATCTCAGCTGGATGCGTAGCGGGACGATGCTGTAGCAAAAGCCTCGTCCGCTAATCTAGATCTCTCCGGACGTACATACGAGGCCCGGAAGCCCAAGAAGAAAGTTGTTCTGGACAAATCAGTACTGCAGGAGGTCACCGCTGATATGAGAATCACCTTGCTTCCCTCCCGGATTGGCCACGCTCCGCCTAACGTCGGCAGCGCAGGTGCCGGAACATTAAGCGCAGACCAATGGCGCACATTGTGCATGGTCCACTTGGTCGTAACCCTCACGCGTCTTTGGGGATGGCTGCCTGCAGAAGACAGACGCCGCGAACTCCTCGATAACTTCCTGGATCTGGTCGCAGCTGTTCGTTACGGCAATGTCCGCAGGACGTCCAGAAGCCGGATCTCAACCTACAATCTTCACATATTCAGCTATGTGAGAGGACTGCGGAGACTGTTTCCGGAACAAGACCTGGTACCCAACCACCATCTCGCGTTGCATCACGGTGAAGTTCTGGAGAGCTTCGGGCCCTCACATGCCTATTGGGGATTCCCTTTCGAGCGCAAGATTCGCATTCTACGTCAGGCCAAGATCAACTATCGTCAAGGTACCTTGTCCCCTCCCGCGAATATGTGTTGCTTGGCACTGACATACACGTGTCAGGAGAGACCGAGGTCACCTTTTTCCAGTCCTTCTGTTTGGCAAACAACCTGAAGATCATGATGGTTTCTGGACAACTACCCGCAGTACTGCACGATCTAATTGACCTCATCGATTGCGCCTTTTCCGGAGAAACTCCCGAAAGCGGCTCTATCACGCCATCAGTCTACGCCGCAGGCTCGGAGCCCTCACTTGCCGTTGATGAACGGAAAAAATCCCCACTTCCCCTGGCAACTTACGATGCATTGCTAGCTTGTATCCAAGGAGACTCGTCGCTTCGCGGGATTGCGGTATATCGACTAATCCAACAAGATCGAGAGGGCGCTATCATCCTCAACTCTGAGGCCCAACTACTACAACACGTCGAACATCGAGGGAACCGCTACTGCACATATTCATACTATCCAGGAGACAGTCATGTTCTGTTCCGAGAATCCTCAGGGAGTCGTTCGCGCACCCAGGAGGCGGAGCACACGGCACTCTCCTTGGGTCAGATACAGAGTATTTTCATCCACAAGAGGCTGCAAGCCGATGGATCTTTTGTCCATCAAACTTTTGCAGCGTTGCGCAGGTTCAATGCTCTGTCAGAAGCAGACCAACGACACGATCCTTATCGCCGGTATCAGTCTCTACGAGCTACGCTCATTTACTCCTCTCCAGCACCGAGTATTCAAGTAGTTCCAATGCGCGACATTACTGCTCAGTTCGTGGTATGCCCCTATCGGACCCTTCAACCAATGCTATCCCGACAGTGCATGGTCGCGATACCGCTGGATGAGGTGCGTGCCTCAACACCCACGAGTAATGCATGCTTAGAGCTGCGCGCAGATATAATTTCCCCAAGTAGGAAATCATCGTGAAATGGGCTGTATAGGAACGGAACAGTGAACTGAGACGGACGGTCCCATCCGTCGCTGACATCATGACTGGAACAGAACGATGTAAAACTCGCCTCGTTGCGTTGTGGCTATTCGGCCCGAAATTTCCACTCCTAGTATTAGTGCTGAGGATCGAATATGATCAAGCTTCACGCATACGATGGTTGAACTGTCGACATGTCCACCGTGTCAGTATCAGCCCACGAAAGACCGAATGGCTAGAGAGGAGTCTTGCCGTCGAGTTATCTCGATATCCTAGGGCTCCAACTTGAAAATGAAGATATCGCCCGGGAGCGAGCAGAGATGGATCTGCAGCACCTGCTGGGCGGGTTCTCGCACGGTAGTAGACAAGGAAATTTTGGTATAAAGAAATGTGCGTGCAAACGGTGGTGCGCGACGCACCGTGATTGAAGGAGAGAAGAGTCGGGCACCACTGGCATGAGGTTGGCCGATGTTGTCGGACGTCTATAGCGCCGCGGATTCTCGCAAAAGTGTTCCGTCAAATCCGATGCGTGAAATCTGCATGAGTGCGAAGAGTGCGAAACCCACGCTGAGTTCAGGGGCCCGCGGTAGTTCCGGAGTCATCGCGCCTACTGAGTCCATTCATGGGGCTAAAGGACGTGATGATAGGCGGGGTCCTCGTTGAATTCATGGTACTCGTACAAGGTCTTGCGCAAGAGAAGGCGGAAGTCTTCTAGATCGCATATGGCCACGCTGTCGACCTGCACGGCCTGCATCGGTCGTCTTGCTGATCCCTGTATGCGAGATGCATTGAGCGAACTGCACCGCACAATATGACCTGGACTCACGTTGGATCAGAGGAGCATCAAGTAATGCCCGATCTCATCGCGTTGTATGATTGCGGTCTAGCAGATCTTGCTCTGAGCGTCGAGGAGCACCATGCCGCCGTTGACGGCAGGCTCTCCGACCAACTCGAGTTGGGTAATTCAGAGGGCCAGAGGGCAAGAGGGCAAGAGCGTCGTCCTCATGGCCGTCGCCCCTGCCTCCAAACCCGACGCTGAGCCTGCCAGCTTCACCGTAGTGGCGGCGTTCGCGATCTCCGACCCTATCTGGCCAGAAGTGAGGATGTCCTGGCGCGCCTGCAGACGCAAGAGCCATGGACATTCTCCGGCGACAACGCGAGGACGACGAAAGCGGTCGCGTGCATGATTGGGAATCCCGGGGAGGAACGTCATCGCTGAGGTGCTGCCGCACCAGAAGGTGAGCTCCCCGTCGCTTCCCTACGTCCGACTGTGCTGTGTGCTGACCTCGTGCTTACCGATCCAGGGGCTGCAGCAAGTTGGGATGAAGAGGCCCCGGAGGGATTTCTTCAAGCCTCTTCGGGCGCCGTGGTCTGAACGACCGTTGTATCGTGGCCATGGTCGGCGACGGGATCAAAGACGTGCCCGCTCTTACTGCCGCGGACATCGGCATTGCCATCGCGGGAGCGACGTGGCCTTCTCGAGCGCGTCGTTCATCCTGGTGTCGTCGGACCTCCACAGCTTCTTGACGCTGACGGACTTGTCGAGGACGGTGTTCGCCCGTGTGGAGTACATCTTCGTAAGTCTACGGTTTTCCCTTGTCTCTGTGGACTCGGGCAGCTGCTAACCGGATGCTTCTGTAGTTCTGGGCGTCCGTGTATAACTTGATTGCGCTCTCGATCGCGGCGAGTGTTGTGTACCAAGCTGGAGATCAGATACATACCTGGAGACACTGCGTAGCCGCGCCCTTCAGGAGAGTATTCAGCCCATTCAGGTTCCAGTCCAGCTCTTCCATTGACGGGGATTTGGACCCGTGGTCGCGCTTCCTGGCCGGCTGCTGCGCGAGCTCAAGCGCAGAATCGATCGTGAACTGCGGCGTTTTCGATCAGTGTGTGCGGTTTGAGAGGGCTCAGAGCCATAGCACCGACGCCGGGTACTGTTGTACATGCAGATATCCACCACCAGGCCACATGAGGGACCGACAAGCAAAGAAAAAGCTCTCCATGACGGCCTCGGCTTGAGCCTTCGGAAGCAAGATACCCTCCGGCTCCTTCTGAGAGCACTTGCGGCGGCCGAGAGTAAAGGTGGGGCAGAGACGCACCCAGTATGTATTCTGTACCAACTATGACATCGTGTACGCTCGATAGGTGTCGTATGCGATTCCTGCGTCCGAGTCAATACCAACGACGATTTGAGAACCGCCAGTGTGAGAGTCGAGGGTCGCCCCGTAACAATCGAACATGGCGGCCTTGAATGCGCATAGATATATGCACTCACCGACTCGCTCGTTCATCTACCCGCGTCCTGCGAGAGGCCAGAATGCGTGACAGCCCCCACCCAACCTCCTGCGTCGGGCTCGTAGTCATCTTCGTCGCTCTCATGGCCCGGCATCAGGGGGCTGGGGGAGAAGGGTCGTTGAGTTTAGAGCAAGGTAGCCTCTTGAACGCATTCAAAGCGGCATGGAAGGAGCAGACGAGAATTTGGACTGGGTCATCTCAGGGGATATCCGGCCACTCAAGTCAGGAGAGGCTTAGTGTCACGGGCATCATCGCAAATCGGGAAGCTGTGCAGATTTGTCAGCGAGGCGGCGCGCGCGCGTCCACGCTGCGACTTGCATGCAATCCACCATACGTATGCATCCCAGCTGCCGGCTTGTCATTTTCAGCAGCCCGCGTTCTCACGTTTAATACCTGCCAGTGTACGGTCTGCTCGCGGACGTCGGGATCGCAAGGCGTGCAGACGACCGGCGGAACACCGACTGCCCCAACATGGACGCTTCGAATGCCGCGCTGCGCTATGCAGTCTACGAGGTTAACTGCAAGTTTTCTTGCGAGAGGTCTCCGTCTGCGCACTGTCGGGCGAGACTGTGTCCGCCGTCCTCCTACCTGTCTACACCTTCTACGGCCTCATGTCCTTTCTCGTCGGAATCGGGAGGCGTCCATACGGGCGGCGGCATGCAGAACGGCACCTGGCACCTGGTCCATCACCGCGGGCAGTAGTCGACACGGCACGCAAAGCGACTACTGCTCGCCATCAATCTCAGAGGCCACGAAACTCCTATAATGCAACGTTTGTCTCACCAAGAAGCGGGCGTCCGTCAACTGTCGCGGAGGAGCGTCGCGCATGGATAGGTGAGTACTGCTTCGACCCGAACTCCTCCAGGCGTCGGACTGCTTCCCCCTATCGCTTTGCACGCTCTCTCAGTGAGCAAGTGCGGTCCGTCCTGTCCGTATATCTGGCGTGGGCTATCATCATCGAGCACCAGGTTTCGCTATGCGATCCAGATCCCGTTCGCTTGGCAGTCGTCCCGGCGCATGGTCGTCTAGCCCATGTCGTACGCAGATTCATATTACTTCGTCTTCGACCTCGGATGTGGGTCTCTCGGGTCAACGACGTTTAGCCCCCGGGAGACCCACGAAGATACTAGCTGCCAGTTCTGGCATTGTACGCACGGTTCAGGCGTACCAGCTCGCGTCTCAAGGCAGGCGCGGATAGTTGCCGCGGTTTGTGCCTTGAACGTGGATCTCCCTGCGTCACAGACCAGCGGGTATTCTTCACCGTCAGGCCGGAGGGTCAGAGTGGCGCAGTCACTGGTGCCATGCTCGCCCATCCCCACTCCACGTCCGCGCACCAACAGCCCGTCTACGTACAGACAGAGAGTTAGCCCCATCAACTCGCAAGCGACATGGGGTCGCCTCCCGCTCATGCGCATGCACGCGCCCGGCATACCTCCTCTCCCGTAACACGGGCCCCTCATCGTCCGCTTCTGCAACGGCCATGAGAGGAGAACATGCGATGGCTATCGATATCGTAGCGGAGCAATACCAGCTGTGCAGCGCCACCGGGATGTCGTCCGAAGCTGTATACTCATTGGTGAGCGCTTGCACCCTCACATCCTATACTTATCGTCGACACCTACTCACTCCACATGCAGGTTCTTGAACGCAAGGGCTGCGGTTTTCTCCTGGAAGAGCCTTGCTGCCGGGGTCCATACGACCTACAAAGGAGGCGCACCGGGTTTACCCACGAGCAGAGAGCTATGCTCGAGACGCACTCTGAAGAACCCGAAGCCTGATTTGACAGATCATCTCGACTTGCGGTTGAGCTCGGGATCGCTCTGGACGCTGTCAATAACTGGTACGATCTTATGTATCGTTTGATATCTCAACAATTCATGTATGACAATTGGTTCGACAATAGACATCGAGGCATTTAGTCAAGACGCACTAAGTGAAGCGGTGTTCACCACATGGGTCTATTAGCATGCACCCTACATGATCCTGCTTCGCATATCCATCCCGATCTGCGCCCTCCATGTACTCATTATACATTCCATCTTTTATCTCCATTGCCCGGCCATCCGGTCGTCACAGCTGCACTCTCTGATAGATTATCTCTTCTCAAGGTTTCATCGCTCCGGACCCTACGCGTCCTATGTTATCTATCTACTCTTCTCCGTCTACCATGCATCTGTGCCCGCAGTATCGTGCCGTGAGGTTTCCTTCCCTCGCTCGAACCTCCGTCCTAGAGCCTGAAGGCCTGTACAATCGTACGAAGCGTGTCACAGATCTCCATCGCCACGTTGCAACTGGTGTGTGTGAGCCTCGCCTGGTTCATGCAAGCACTGAAGAGCAGCACGGTCGCGAAGCGTGACACTGGGCGTAGTTCGGAAGAGCTGAACGAGCCGTGCCCTCTCCCCGAAGCGGAGGTATCGAGAGCTCGGTCGCATTCTCACACTGGCCATAAGGACGTCGGTAGCCCGACATGTTCCAAGTTATGATGGTGGCGGGAGCGGGGGAGGTGATGCCGGCGGCCCCATTGCGGATAAGGAAGAGCGGACAGGTTCGAAGGGCGAGAAGGAGACCTGAGAGCGTTGCGCGAGATCAGAAATGAACGTTCGCAGTGCGACGGATTCGTGTCCACAGAGACCGGTACCCCGCGCGCGCGCCTGCTACAGAGTACGTGCGTCAAAACACCACGGAGAAGAACCACGTCCGCCCGCCCAGGTAGATGTCGGGCAACAGCGATGTGCTGAGCTTGTCTTAGGACCCCGTGGAGGCTGCTGTCCCGCGATCGTCGTCGGCGCGCATGGCGGACAAGCGGCGTTACACCGCAGAGGGAGGGAGGGATCATTCATTCCAAGTCATTGATGCTACAACAATATGATTGGGTTGTCGACCGTGCCTCCCTCCGGTCCGGTGAGGTCGATCACGAGCTGCGCTCCAGCCGGTAGTGCACCTTTCTTGTCGCGTCCCTCATTCTACGACGTAACGGTGTCAAACAGTCAGTGGACAAACCCTGAGATGTGCGGGTCATCCACGTACCTTCGTTGGTGCGTTCATACTCAGGGGCAGCGCCGAGGGCCACAAGGGTGGCGGCTGCGCCTTGTCTCCGGCATAGTACCAATTCGTGATCCATTCAAACCTCGCCGGCCAACCCTCGTACGGAGCGATGTGTTTCTTACACTGTGGGGTGAGACGTATGATGATCATGAATGTGCACCAATCAGGGAAAAGCAGGAACGGCCGGGTACATACCTGAACGTACATACAGCCATACATAGCGTACTTCGCGTTCATGCACCGACGGACGACCAAGGGTTTCTCGCAGAGAGGGCATTTGTACTGGGACTTAGAAGGATTTGTATAGCAGCGCAGTCTGGCCATGTCGGGTGTGGGTGCTGATCCGAATCGCTGCTGCTCATATATATGCTTTGAGGATGCGGATCGGAGGAAGAGCGCTTCGAATTCAGAGTTCAATTCATGATGAGCGACTGAACTGGCGGAATCAAAAGCAATAGATTGCAAACGACCACTTGGAGAACGCAAGGAGCGTTCCCGCATGACAAGGCCGAGGTTAGCAAGTCGAGGGTCGGAACCGTTAGCGAGTGGCAGAAACGGGTCGCGGGGAGGTGACGGTAGCTTGGAGAAGATGGCGAGACGCGTACGAGATCGAGCTGCCATCTATGGCATGAGATGGTGGCCAGAGGGGAAGCTATGAATTGTCGCCGAGGGAGAAAGGAAGCCGAGGTTAGCAAGTCGTAGGCGGAGGACGACGTACATACATACGGGGCAGGTCCAAGTGCCACGCGTCTCGGCGGTCGGTCCGCGTGCCACCGCGCGAAGCCGTGCGGCTTTGT